>JBBPFP011076382.1:0-12480 GCA_037974795.1 Kaempferia galanga | reverse complement strand
TTACATTGTGTTTACTTGGAGGGAAGAAAAATAATATTAGGAGAGAAATATAGCAGTTTAGGGAGTATTTATCATGGTTAATATTTAATTAGAGGTAAAATGAACCTGATTATTTTTACATTGTGTTTACTTGGAGGGAAGAAAAATAATATTAGGAGAGAAATATAGCAGTTTAGGGAGTATTTATCATGGTTAATATTTAATTAGAGGTAAAATGAACCTGATTATTTTTACATTGTGTTTACTTGGAGGGAAGAAAAATAATATTAGGAGAGAAATATAGCAGTTTAGGGAGTATTTATCATGGGCTCTTCTGTTATAAGGGAAAACAAGCAAATTTTCTTATCTATTCTGATAGAAGAAGGCAATACTGATCTCCTTTTTATTTTTGGTTCGGTCTAAAATTAATGAGTTTTTTTATTATATTTTTGTAAATCGAATCAAAGTAAACTTCTCTTCGTTTCCTTCTTCATTTGTTCCTTCTTTTTCTTTCTCTTGCATTCATTTCTCATTATTGTTTCTTTCTTATAGCTTTTTCTTTCACTCAAGTAGACAGCTTGGGCTTGTTTGGTCTCTCAAATGGAAAAAAAAACTTTCTCCTCTGAACCAAAATAAGAAATCTTTTCTTCATTTGCACAATCAAATCACACCAATGGAAAGAAAATTTTCTTTTGCTCTCGTCCAGAAGCATAGAGAGAGATTAAAAAAAACACCATGCAACTCTTATAGTCTATCACCTTTGGGACTATGGCACGGCCTTAAAAAATGAGATAGATTTCCTGTGTAACGAGGGTTTAAATCTCACTCGGGACACATTATATTTGGAGAGTTTAAAAAATTTATGATGCTGGGATTTACCCTAATATAATGGCCGGTCGAAATCAGAAAGAGTCAAAAAGTATAATCTACTCAAGCTAATCGGGATTATAGAAATTATATATATAAATCCACAGGCAAGGAAGATATCTTATCTCTATGATTAATTGAGTTCAGGCACCTACTAAAAAGACAGCGTGACAAATACAGTATAACTAATAACACCTTTAGCTAAGGTCAAGGATGGCTAATATCAAATAGGGACAAGAGATGGCATTATGAGCGAGATATTGAACATGTGAGACTTTAAGGCAATTTGGCAAGCAATGGCATTGAAGTACTGCTAACAAGTATTAGTAAGGGACAAAGGATGTAAACGGACCATAAAGACAAACATTAATCCAAAAACAGACAAAGGAGATGAGATTGTTTAAGAGACAAGGCATAGCCTCACAATGCTTTATTTATTTTTTTTATTTTTCCTCTCCCTCGCTTTTTTATTTTTTAGGTAATATTGAGTCTGGGTGATTAGTCTGACCTGGTAGAAATTTTTTAACTACCATATAAATTAGGAAGTACTTACTATGAGTGATTTAAAAATTTAATATTTTTTTATTATGAGTTTTATTTGGATGAAAAATCTCCACAACTAAAATTTTAAACATGAATATCTAAAACATTATTGAACCCTAGCCCTAGGACCCACACAAAATCTAAAAAATAACGCGCGGCTGAGCAGCTGGCAATCCATGGCTGCAAGCACATCAATGGAGGAGGCGTGATTCCTACGGTAACAGAACATGCCCGCGGGTCCGCTATCGATCGCGCACGCCGGCACAAGTGCGGCGAAATGTCGCTCTCGCCGCTTTGGTCGGCGGCCAGCTGCCTTCTCTTGTTCACGTACATACATGCCGAATCAATTAGATGGAGGGTTCCTCTCTACTCTCTCTATCATGATATTCGGTTTGATGGAAGTAGCTCAACGACCTTCATTCGTCACTGCGGTTAATAGATGCATCAGTTTGACTTAAAATTAACCTAACTAATGTAGGTAACAGCATTCGGGACTTCCAGGCGCTCCTTCTCGAAGGCTACAACGCCGTGGCCCGGTCCAAGCACTCGCTTCCGGACCCGGAGTCCCCACCGTTCCTCCGGTCCCTGGTCCGGTCCACGCGCCGTGAGCCGGCCGGCCGATGCTCCCGCAGCCGGCGGCCGCGGATCGCGGTGTTCGTGCGCAAAGGCTGCCGGGTGCTGGTGAACCTGCGGGAGCTGGTCCGGGCGTGCCAGCGAACCGGGTTCGACGTCCAAATCATCGAGCCCAAGCGCGGCACCCCGCTGGACGTGATCCACCGCGCCCTCGCCCACGCCGACGCCATGCTCGCCGTCCACGGCGCCGCCGTGACCCACTTCCTCTTCATGCGCCCCTCGTCGGCGCTCATTCAGGTGGTCCCGCTGGGACTGGAGAAGCCGGCAGAGGAGTTCTACGGCGAACCGGCGCGCCGGCTGGGGCTGGAGTACATGGCGTACAAAATAACGCCCGAGGAGAGCACCCTGTCGAAGCTCTACGACCGGACAAGCTCCGTCCTGGTCAACACCAGCGTCATCACCGACAGAGGGTGGCAGGAGATGAAGAAGATCTACCTCGATAAACAAAATGTCAAACTGAATCTTACCAGATTCGGTAAGGTTCTTGCTAAAGCCTACAACCATGTTTGTGTAGCACGATCGGGAGTTGAATGATATTAGATCATGGATCGCATTAATTTGTAATTTGAAACGCTTCTATTCTTTTGTTCGTTTGGCAATTTCATTGTTACAGGGAGAGTTGGATGTCACGTCGATGTATATATATTAGAACTCAAGATTGAATTTGGCTCGAGTCTGATTCATGTGTATTTTTTATCTGAGACTCAAATAGAAAGTATATAATGATTTTTTATTTTAAGGAAAAAAAAAAAGAATGCGAGAGTTGCTTCTAAAGGTAACTTTGAACTGGAGAAAATCGTGACCGTTCATCATCTTTCATTTTCCAACGGTCCTCACGAGAGAAATTCAAATTTCGAAACGGCAATAAAGGCAAACGCTCCCGAATCTACTAGCCGTTGTTTGAAAACCCTACCGGCCCAACCTTCTTCGCGTCGTCCGAGTCTGAATCCGATGGAAGAAGCTCCCATTTCGCCCTCTTCCCCTCGCTCTCCCGTGCAGGAAGACGCTCCCATGGCTCCCGGTGAAGCTTCGGCACAGGAAGCGAAGGAGGAGAACGCGAAGCAAGAATCGATCGATAGTATCGTCCAGGTGATTAATCTTTTGTTTTTGTTTTCCCTTCGATCTGATATTTTTTTCTTCGATCTCGCTTTATTTTGTTCCGATTTCTGCAGGCGATCAAAGATGAATGCCTCGTTCCGTCTCCGATTCTTAAGGGGGTCCCTCTCCCTGATCTCTCGTCTGCGTTGCTTCTTATTGGTAACGATCCACTTCCTCCCTCGATCAGTCGAGAGTTTTCTTGCAGCTCCTTAGTGTCATTGCCGTGTTTGCAGGGCGGAAGTACAACACGCTGACGGAGGCTAATCAGGGGCTAAGGGAGGAGTGCGAACACCTGCGGAAGAAGTGTGCCGAGGAATGTGAACCTAAATACGATATTTTGAAGAAGAAGTACACTGACGAACGTGAAGAGAGGAAGAGGCTGTACAATGAGGTCATAGAGCTCAAGGGTAACATCAGGGTGTATTGCAGATGCAGGCCGCTGAACTTGGAAGAGATCGCCAAAGGATCTTCCTGTGTGGTGGATTTTGACCCCGCACAGGACACTGAACTCCGAATCATCTGCGCTGACTCATCCAAGAAGCAATTTAAGTTTGATCATATTTTTGGGCATAAAGATGACCAAGGTAGAAAGCAATTCGGATATGTATTATAGAACCGTAACATCTTTATTTTTTTTAATTTCATTTTTAAATTTATTTTTGAAGATTTGTTTCGTCCAAAGGTGCAGTTTTTGATTCTTGATCAATTTTAATTTCCGTTGCATAGTTATTCCCCCATCTGGAAACAACAAAATCTTCGATAATGAGAATTCTTGATGCCAAATTTATTTATACTGAGTGTCAAATGTTATCTAGCTTCAAATTCATGATTGGGAATCTTGTGGTTGCAGATGCTGTCTTCAAAGAGACATTGCCCATTGTGAAATCAGTCTTAGATGGCTTCAATGTTTGCATTTTTGCTTATGGACAAACCGGATCTGGAAAGACTTTCACAATGGAAGGGATTCCAGAGAATAGAGGCGTTAATTACAGAGCGTTAGAAGAACTGTTCAAAATTTCAGGACAGAGAAGCTCTCTTATGAGATATGAATTTTATGTCAGTATGTTGGAGGTTTACAATGAGAAGATCAGAGATCTCCTTGCAGATAGCCCAGACCAACTCTCAAAGAGGTAGAATTATCTTGGAAGGATTTGTAATCATGCATATGATTGAAAACTATTTTGTTACCTCTTGCAAAGTAAAGGTTCCATTTGTTGGGCTTTGTTGTTTCTATGAAGGTTGGAGATAAAGCAAGCATCAGATGGGACACAAGATGTGCCTGGCCTTTTAGAAGCTCAAGTTGGCAGCGTAGATGAGGTTTGGGAAATTCTGGCAAATGGAGGAAGAAATAGATCTGTGGGGTCAACAAACGCTAACGAGCTGAGTAGCCGCTCTCACTCGTGAGTTTTCTTCCTGTATTCCATTCAAATTATGCTTTTTGTTTGACTATGATCCTTTTCATTCTCATTTATAGAAAGATTGTTAGATTGCTGCCTGACATTTTTAAGCCACTTAACATTTCTTTTTATGATCAGCATGCTTATATATTAAAGCTTTTCGCAGCTTGGTGAGGGTAACTATTAAGGGTGAAAGTTTTGTAGATGGTCAGAAGTGCACAAGTAGACTGTGGTTGGTTGATTTAGCTGGTAGCGAGCGCCTTGGTAAGATTGAAGTAGAAGGAGAGAGGCTGAAGGAGTCTCAATTCATCAATAAGTCTCTATCAGCTTTGGGGGATGTGATCTCTGCTCTTGCCTCCAAGAACCCACATATTCCATATAGGTTCCTTCTAATGCTCATAGTCATATGCTTTTATTTGACTATCCAAACCTCAATAATTTGGATTTTTCATTGTACTAACGGAGAGATGTATTTTGCAGGAACTCTAAGCTAACGCATTTGCTCCAGAGCTCTCTAGGTGAGAATAAACCTAAAGAATAGTATAACATCTAGCTTTGATGATTTTGTGGCTTAGGTTCAAAAACAACAGCTACGGTAAACCGTTATTTTTTATTGCCAGAAGAAAATTTGACGCATGACCTTCACTGATAATTTTCATTCCCAACAGGAGGAGATTGCAAGGCGCTCATGTTTGCACAGATTAGCCCAAGTTCAGCAGATTTAGGTGAAACATTGTGCTCACTAAACTTTGCTAGCAGAGTCCGAGGGATTGAGCATGGTCCTGTCCGTAAGCAGACAGATTTAGCAGAGAGTTTCAAGCTTAAACAAATGGTATATCTGTTTGGACTGCATATTGGGCTACTGTTGCAAGTTTTAAAATTTTGTTCTATTTGGCAATACGTAAGCAGGTTTTGTATCTTCTGCAATTATGTGATGCCTAATAAGAGTTATTGTACAGGCTGATAAGCTCCTTCAGAGTGAAAAAGAAAAAACAAGGCTGAATGAAAGCTTGCAATTGATGCAGCTGAAATACGCATCTCGGGAGAATGTTTTCAAAACATTGCAAGACAAGGTATGATAAGAACTCCAGATCCCTATAAAAGATGATGCTATATAGTCTATTGCAGGTGCAGTCATATGTCGTTCTCCTTTCTAGATACTGCTAAAATTGATCAGATATATCATCCATAATTATTCACCCAATTTTTAAGCCAACCCAGTGCAAAAAAGTAAAGCTAGTCATAACAAAGTTGTAGTGAACAAATTGCCTACACACATATTAGTCTAGCTTGTGAGGAACTCGAATGGCCTCAAGAAGGTGATCCAACTGATAGTAATTGAACCAAATGATGGTGTGAATAAATTAGTTTATATATTCCAAGAAAAATCATAATAATCTACTATACACCATGCATCACTATATTTAGCTCTCTCAAATCAGTCGCCTTATAACAGATTATTTCAAATGTGCAGATCAGAGAAGCTGAGCAAACAAGTAAAAATTACCAGCAAAAGGTTACTTATCTCAATCTCTATTCGAGTAGAATTTACAGCATCTTTAATTTCCCTTCTGTAAGCAACAAACTGCTTTATATCCATATTGACTATTTTATTTTATTCAGGTAAGAGAACTGGAGAATCAGGTAAATGGCGAGAGGACAACCAAGAAGGATGCTGCAAAGTTCCCAAAGCCTCCAGTGGCTCCTTTAAGACGGAGGCCTCCTTTACAAAGAATCACCAATCAGTTGCCACCCTCAGGACATCAAACAAGTAGAGATGCCCATCCAGAAATAGATAAAGAGAATAGTCTATTAACAAATAGAACTTCTGGGGAAGATTTAGTTAAATCTCTGCACAGAGCAAGAAGGATAACGCTGGCACCAGTGATCCGTAATGTACCAGCTCAACCCAAGAGGAGGGCCTCTATTGCAATTTTTCAAGATACAACACAAAGAACACAAGCACTGCCTGTAGCTAGACACCAAAACATCTCTGGTAATACCCAGTTTTCGCATCTTATGATCCCAAAGAGGAGGTCGTTGGCTACCTTTACTCCGATCAGAGGGAGTTCTCTTGGAGCAGCAACTACTCCAGACAAGTCAAATTTTAGCACATTGGCATCTAGTAGCAAGTACAGAAGCACAATGGCATCAATGATTCCAACATTTTCTTCACCTCGCCAAAAGCTTCGACTAACTTCGAGCCCCACCAATGCTGAACACTTGGATGGTGCACACCATACTACAAACAAGCTATGCTTCAGTGTGCAGAAGAGAGTCATTGTCAGTTCTCCAGCTCAAACTAAACAATTCATGAATCAGGGGCACACGATGTTTAATCAAGTTTTAAGGGGTGGAAGTCTTATTGGAAGGCCGGGTACCGCTCAGAGAGTCTTGTGCAAGAACAAACGACAGTCAATAATCTAGATAATCTAGATTTCTACAAAATTGAAACGAATATTGTTCTTGGCTCTTCTCCAATATCAAACATGATAGGTAGTGTATCTTTACTACCATTTGGATTTATTGCTGTTAATATTGTGTCCTTAATTAACTTTGAATTTCCTCTCGAAGCATCCTATGTTTTTCAACTAGATTATAATGGGGCATTGGTTAGTGTAGTACATGTGTAGTATACATGTTGTAGTACAAGTGTGAGGATGACTGAACACTGTGCTTTTAGGTGCAGAGAGTGGATGCTCGGTCCCTTTTTTTTTCCTTCTTGTAGTACTGTTGGATCATATCAAAAAATTCATGCATTGATACTTCTGATCGGAGACTAAGAGAAGATCATAAAAAATAGACCAGAGGATATGTACCAGAGTTTAACACCAGTGTTTTTATTTACCAATATATATACCTTCAAATTTCATGAAATGTAATTAAACCAAATGTTACTCAATTATGATAAATTGCATTCATATCTTTGGAAATATACTATTTTCCATTTTTAAGATTTATTTTTATAAAATATTAATCCTAATACAAACACACCATCTTGTAACTCTTTAAATCCTAAAACCTATATCCTAAAATAAGTTTGAATTTAAGCAATTGCATAAAAACATCCATATTTTTAACTTTTGAAGGCTAAAGTCCCCTTTGTCCAAAGATGGTAAAATTTGGATTTATTAGAAGGTCAACTTTAAAAATCTAGTAATATTTAAAAGCAACATATTAGTTTTGTTATAATTTTGATTAGTGAAGTGTAATAAAAAATTATAACAATGCTTTTATATGATTTTTTATACTGAAAAAAATATACTCATGTTTTAGTATGACACTAAAAAATATTTCGTTGTTTATAAAATTTATATGGATTGTTAAAAATTGTTAAATTAGGGGGATATTTTTACAATTTTCGTAAAAGGAAAAGCGAAAGCATTCCGTATCCCAACCCACCTGTTTCTTCCCGTCGACGATGTCTGACCTCGTCCCTTCCCCAGCGTTTGACCTCGTCTTCCCCTTTACTTCTCCATGAATTTGCTGAAATCTTCTCCAATTCGTCCAAACGCAAACTGATACGAACGGAATGGCGAGATCTGCCTCACTTCTCTTCCTCGTATTCCTGCTTTCTTCCCCTCCCTACTTCGTGTCCGTGCTCTCCCAATCGTCGCTCAGTCGGTTGTTCATCGACTGCGGATCGACCTCCCACATCTCCACTCCCGACGGCCTCGGGTGGATTTCCGACACCGGATACATCGACGCCGGCCTGTCTCACAACCTCACTCTGCCGAACCTCCACCCCGTCCTCTCCACCCTCCGCTCCTTCCCCTTCCGCTCCGACCTCTACACCCCCCTCAAGTTCTGCTACGTCCTCCCAGCCTCCCCCGGTGGCCGCTACCTCGTCCGCACTACCTACTTCTATGGCGGCTTTGATAACGGCTCCGCGCCGCCCGTTTTCGACCAGATCGTAGACGGGACTTTCTGGACCACCGTCAACACCACCGCTGACTACGCCGCCGGCATGGCGTCCTACTATGAGGGCGTCTTCTTGGCGGCGGGTAAGAAGAACATGAGAGTGTGCGTTGCCGCCAACACCTACACCACCGCTGATCCCTTCATCTCCGCCTTGGAGATGATCTTGTTGGACGATTCGGTTTATAATGGCACGGATTTTGGGAAGTACGCCATGGGCCTCATCGCGAGGAGCAGCTTCGGATCCGCTGGTTCGATTATAAGGTAAAATGATTTTCCTTTCTGGTTATTAGTCTTGTTCTTAGGTGCATAGTATCGACGTTTTTGCCAGTTTCCTTCCACATTATTATAAAGAATAAAAAAGATTGAAGAAACAATTAGGAAAGTAGTAACGTCTAAATATATTTGTATTTGTCATGCTGTCGGGGTGGGAGGAGGTGTCATTAGGTTGCCCTAATTTCCAATTTGTAGTAGGAATCCTAATTGATTTTATTAAATTTGACTTCTCACGCATAGTATCAATGTTTTTAGCCTGCTGGTTCCTCGCCTTTTCCAATTTAGAAGTAGAAACCCTAATTGACTTATTATATTAAATATGACCTCATGCTCAGAGAGATAAGTGGCAATGCAATATACACTACAAGTATATATAAGCTACTATAATGGAAGGCATTTTATTTTCAAAGTGGCATTTAACATATTGCAAAATGAAATCAATAGGTTCATTGTAAGAAGTCTTATTTTGAATCAATCATGCAAAGCTCTGCATTTAATATATGGCCAAGTAAGATCCATGATATCTAATTGTCTAGGAGCTCTCTCCTTACATTGATCCTAAATGAAAAAAGATTTATAAATGAAAATAAGAAAAGTATAAGATAATTGTTTCTTTTTTATAATTCAATTGTGAGGTGCATAAGATGTTGTCATCAATGATACTTGCTGCTTGAAGGATGATTTATTACGTTTTACATATGTATGAACTGTGTCTGTTATTTCATCTGTTGAACAAAGTTTTACGTGCTTGGTAGATACCCAGATGACAGATTTGACAGATACTGGCAGCCATTTTCTGATAGCACACATGCAAAATCTAGCACCCATTATATCACAACAGCTGATTTTTGGAACCTTCCTCCCGCTGTCGTCTTTAACACTGCCATGGTAGCAGATCAAGGGAAACCATTGGTGTTAATGTGGCCTCCTAATTCTCTTCCAGATGCTATCTATTATATTGCTCTTTACTTTGCTGATATATCATCACCCCAGAGCACCAGGACATTCAATGTCTTTGTAAATAACTACAGCTTCTACTTAAATTTAACGGTCTCATCATCTGGCCTTGTTGTTTTCTCAAACCAATGGAATCTCTCTGGCCAAACAATGGTTACATTGACTCCTGGATCTCCTGGTACACCATTAATAAGTGCCGGAGAGGTTTTTGGTCTTTTCTTGATTGGAAATCTGACACTTACAAGAGATGGTATGTCTTCTGTTCCTTCTATTACATGTTATTAATTTGCTGTCATTTGTCATCTTTTCAGTAATTGTATATTTATTGCAGTCATTGCAATGGAACAAATCAGAGAAAATATTATTCCTTCACCACCTGGTTGGAGTGGTGATCCTTGTATGCCACGAGATTATTCTTGGGTTGGAGTAACCTGCTCTTATCAGCCCCGAATACGTGTTGTCTCTCTGTAAGTTGGGCGTATTTATGAAATCTAAAATATATCCAGGTCTTGTCACAGTTAACAAATTAGGAAATTTTTTCTAACAGGAATCTTTCAAGTATGGGATTATATGGATCTATTTCACCTTATATCTCCAATCTGACAGCACTAACTAATGTGTAGGTATCCATATTAGATAATTGAAATTTGAAAGTACTCTAGCTTACAGTGTCTAGCTTGCAGATCTTTGGCCAATAATAATTTTACAGGACAAATTCCAAACCTAAGTAGATTGAGAAATCTTGAAAAATTGTAAGTGGCACCTTTTAACTTTTCCTTCTCTTTTCTCCTTGATTTCCTAATAATTTTACTTATGTTTTGTTTTTTGTTGAAGACACTTGCAGGACAATCAGTTTACAGGAACCATTACTCTATCATTTGCAAATCTGCCAAAGCTGCAAGAACTGTAAGTAGCATTATGGTATTGCCTGTGGTATAATGCTTTCTATTTAATTTTTATTTTTATTTTTCCTTTCTACTTATGTTGAGTAAGGATGTTGTATTTTTTAATCACTATTAACGTCTTTCTTTGTGAGCACAAGTAATGCTCCATGCTAATTTTAGTCATATCTAAGTTGCAGATTTCCCCAGTTTGTCAAACTCACACTTAGTAATTGATAAGTGTTAATAGTTTAGAGTATTCCAGTGTTTTTATCATCCTGATTGTGTTTAACAAGAATGCTTATATTATGTGTACATGTGAATTAGGCTTGTATAAATTTTGTGACTTCTGCTGCTTGTGTTCTCCATTTGCAAATATACAGTTAGATGCTTCAGATGACAAATATATGCAATATGGCTTAAATAAGTGTAGAACACACATCCAAACCACGAATTGAAGATTCAGTTTGCACAATTTGTTAACATAACCTGTTACGACAAACAAGCAAATTTAGATAAGATCCACAATTGTGTCATTCCTCAACCTAGGTTTTTACCTAAGATTATTTTTTTGTTGTTTTTTAAACTTACAATTCAAGAGAATTCAAAGTTTTCAATGTTTTTGTGAATCACGATGGTTGGCAGTTTGCTTCTTGTTTCCTCCTACATCTCCTTAGTTCGTCTACAAAGTTGATCCTAGTTTCAAGCCTGAAGCAATTTTATGCAAGTTGCAATTTCCTAATTATCTCTCGCAGAAGCCAGCTAATGAAAATCCCTCTAGTGATGAAGGTTCGACAAATAATATAGAGATTCTCACCAAACCTAAAATAAAAACTAGTCCTTGCAACCAAGCACTCAGTTTATGCACCAACAGATATTGTAACCAATCTCTCGCTCACAAGCTTACATTGTAGCTCTACACCGAATCAATAAATAAGACAAAACAACAGGCTAAGGAGATTAGAAATGCTCGTATAACAAGAACCATAGTCCATGAAGTTGAAGCCAGCCTAATATGATTAGCCATGATGCAGACAGACTCACAGATGACTCTCATTATATCTTATTTGCTAACACTAATATGTTTTCCTTCCTTCTAAATGGTTGCTTACTTGCATGATGTTATGCCCATGGACAATGTTCAACTTGCTAACTTTTAATTGTTGCATGCATCTTTTCTAGGCTCTATATTATGTGTTGCACATAATGCTAAATTTCCTTTCCTGTTCGTCCATGTTTCTTTCTGTTGCTTTTCCTTACCGGTTTGATTTTCTTTTTGCAGCTACATAGAAAACAATAACCTGACTGGTGAAATTCCTCCAAGCCTCTTCAGAAACGGACTGGATTTTAGGTATGTGATCTGTTATTGTCTTGTCTGCAAAGATTGTGGGTTTCTCATGTTTTGATAATTCAGGCTCCCATTTATTTTACCAACAGGTATTCACCTGGGAATAACTTTTCTTTTGTCCCTCGGCCTTCAAACAAGTGAAATAAATTTTGCTTATCCAAAGGTTTTATTTAACACGGTAAGCTATCATGTTTGAAAGATGCATTCTCGATTCATCTGACATTTGAAGGGCAGGCTTGAAAATGTTTGCACGAAATGCTGTTTAGTGTGAATATATTAGTAAAAAGTTCCTAAATTCTGTGCTAGTGTATAAAATAGTTTTGTTTTCAGACCCATTTTCCCCTTTAAATTAATTGGAGATTGATTCGACTTCATTGGTTCATTGGTGTCTTGTAGATACGTAAATTCAAAGTGAAATCCTTATATTTTTGCCTTATTGTGTCTTAAGATGCATGTGATATCTATTCTTGGATGCAGTTCCAGTCCTCGTTGAATAATTGTGATATTGATGGCAGAACTACTACCAGCCATTGTTAAAATTATTTGTTGGATCAAGGAGAGTAAGCATATGGGTATGAAATTC
>JBBPFP011076273.1:0-12481 GCA_037974795.1 Kaempferia galanga | reverse complement strand
TCTAATTTGTGATGGGAATTCAATTCCATTGGTCCAAAAAATTAAAATGACTAAAATAGCCCTCATATATATGTTTCTATTCTTTGATGAAGGATAAAATGGTAAAAATATAAGAATTGAATTCAATTTTAATAGATTCCAAATCAGAGAATTCAATTTAATTCTATTATTTACCAACTCATTCCAAATCAAGAAGTTGAATTTAATTCCGAATGGAATTCAATTCCTGATAGAATTCAATTCAATTCTCGATAAAATTCAATTCAATTCCATTGATTAAAAACTTTTCAAAACGGGGTAAAAAATTAAAGTAATTTTGTTATAGGTTAGAACAGTTAAGAATAATATTTTTGAAATAATCAATTTGTTTGAGTGTTATTTTAATACCTCTTGGTAACTTTTTAATTTTTGCCTAAAAAGATGTTTAATATATTTTTTAATATTCATAAAACTTAAGGGTTGTTTTAGGAATTGTCAAAATTATAGAGGTGTTTTAACATTATTGCTAAATAGGATTAATAGATAAGCTGCCACGGTTCGTGAATCGTGATCCGTGTCGTCCAGCCAACGAAACCCTTTGCCTTCCTCTGCTTCTCCTTCGACGGCCGGCGACCATGGCGGTGGAGATGACGACCATGGCGGCGGCAATTGGGGTATCCATCCCGGTCCTCCGGTTCCTTCTTTGTTTCGTGGCTACCATTCCGGTGAGCCTCTTCTGGCGGCTGGTTCCCGGAGTGCTCCCGCGCCACCTCTACGCGGCATTCTCCGGGGCGGTCCTCTCCTACCTCTCGTTCGGAGCCTCCTCCAATCTCCACTTCCTCATTCCCATGGCTATGGGGTACTCCTCCATGCTTCTCTTCCGACGCTACGCCGGCGCCATCACCTTCTTCGCCGGCTTCGCTTACCTCATCGGATGGTCAGTTTTCAAGCCGATTTATTCCCGATCTGTGTTCAATTTTTCGTTTCGGATCTGTTTTTTGTTGTTGTTTGTTATTGCTGATTGAAATATGGATGATTGGGAGTTTGAGATTTGATTTCACGAAAAGTCTCCTCTAACCGATCTTCTAGAAAGGGGGGAAAACTGTTTTGCGTGTTTGTCTTGGAATCAGATTGGAATGCGATCTGAATTATTAATTTCCGATTTTCTAGCTAATTTATTTCTCAATTTCCATGCAGCCATGTATATTATATGAGTGGCGATGCGTGGAAGGAAGGAGGGATTGATGCAACTGGTAGTTACTCATTTGATTTTATTTTGACGCTTCATTTATCAATCATTTGTTATATAAGTAGTCTTTACGTTATCGGGTGTTGCCTTTCTAGATCCAAATTGAAAACTTCATTTTTCTAAACATTAAGGAGTGCGTTCATCTTTGGCTAACATTTATTGGGAATTCTCTAGCTTTGAAGTTAAAAATTTCCTTGAGTGAATATAGTCTCTTTTTTGAGATAGATTAACTCTTCAGCTATCTTACTGTAAGAAGCAACAGCAATCATATTTTCTAATGTTGGCTGATTGTGGTTATGCTGATTCAAGTAATATACGCAACATTAGCTCATTTATGATGATTTACCATTTGATTGTGAAGGGAGTGTGAAATTATTAAATGTTAACTTCTGAAAAACCCTTTTATGTGGTACCTTTCAGCTATGAACTAAATGTTATATGCAATAGCAGAAAAGAACCTTGTTGCAGGCAGTCTGGCAGTGCCTTGGACTGTGAGCTTACTTTATTTTGACATTGTTTTTTCCCCCTAAAATCAGATGCAAACAGGAATGCTAATAAATGCTCCCAATCCTTGCACCCTTTCTTGTACGGACTAGAATTGATAGACGCATCCAATCTTATTTCCTCATGAAAAAAAGGAAACAAACATATGCAAGAAAATTGTAATACTGATCAAAAGCTTTGTTGCTGTGGAAGTATACTTTGAAGTTTGGTTATCCCTTCTTGCAATATAGAAAGTTCACAGCACATGCATCAGTAATTGCCAGGAAACTATGATGATGGGCTCTTTTGCCCTTCTTCTTATTTTCCTTTGGAATAAATGGTGTAGCATTTCCTAGCTAAAAATAACATTTGTTAGTATCTATACCTATATGACTAATTGAAAATATGAAGGTGAAGTGAGATAGTTTTTCAGGTAGAGCAATCACCATGGTTCACACTTTTAGAAGAAAATTCTGGGATAATCAAAAACCAAATTAGCTTTTACATTCATATAAACCAACTTAGATTTTTACAGTCAAAAAGGAAATGGCACTGGTATGTATTAGGCGTAGTTAGGATTTAGGATAAAATTAAATAGAAAAAGAAAGAAAAAATTTGGTGAGAGAAGGAGAATGGCCAAAGAATAACCCAAAATTTCCAAGTCTGAATGTAGCCACCCCTATAGCTCTTCCTTCTCAACCTCCTCTTGAACCTTTACCTCTTGTAATCCACCTTGTCTATTGTTGATACTGGTAAAGACACTCATCTGTGACAGATCTAGGAGGAAATTCCGTACCATCTTTAACAACCTGCTGAACTTTGTGATATGACACTTGCTTTGCCTTTTGTTTCTTCTTCTCTATTATATTATATTCTAATTGAGATATGGAATTAAAATATCATGATTATCAAGTTCTTCGTCATCTTTTTGTTAATATTTTCTGGAGTATTAAAGTTTTGTCTGTTATATAAATTTTGATGAAAAATATTGTGTTTATCATCTATTTTTCTTTATCACACACCTCTACACTCCATTGTAGGAGCTCTGATGGTGCTAACTCTTAAAGTCATTTCATGTGCAATGAATTATAGTGATGGGCTACTTAAGGAAGAACGCCTTAGTGAGGCTCAAAAAAAATACCGACTAATACGTTGCCCTTCCTTGGTTGAATATATTGGTTATTGTCTCTGCTGTGGAAGCCACTTTGCAGGGCCTGTATTTGAAATGAAGGATTATCTTGAATGGACAGAATGCATAGGGGTGAGGACACATTTCATTTTCCTTCGTATATTCTGACGGAGATCAAATGTACCTTTGCCAGATTATGTTCTCCAGTTGACGATTTTGAACTTTTGCCAGATCTGGGCTCCTTCCCCTGACAACCGATGGCCATCACCTTTTGGTGCGACCTTGCGTGCTTTACTGCAAGCTGCAATTTGTATGGGTTTATACTTGCTATTGGTACCAAAGTTTCCTCTTTCTAGGTTCAATGAACCCATTTATCAGGACTGGGGTTTCTGGCAAAGGTTGTTCTACCAATACATGTCTGGTTTTACTGCCCGGTGGAAATACTACTTTATCTGGTCAATTTCAGAGGCAGCAATTATCATATCTGGTCTGGGTTTTAGTGGATGGTCAGATTCCTCTCCGCCTAGACCACTGTGGGACCGTGCTAAAAATGTTGATGTTCTTGGTGTCGAGTTTGCAACAAGTGCAGTTCAATTGCCACTAGTTTGGAACATACAAGTCAGCACTTGGCTACGTCACTGTAAGTTTGTAGGCTTTTCTTATGGAATTTGATACTTTTTGTTTATTGAAATATTCAAAAGCATAGGAATTTCCATGGATTTCCCTATTCATAACCTGCATTTTTCATTGGGTCATCTTGTACAATTTGTTCTAAATATTATCTCCTAAATGCCTCTGGATAATCGTTGTTAATATGAAAAGCATCCATGATTTTGTTCATTCCCTGTGTTAACACATATGAAACCATATATATTTGTTTCGCTGCACACTTTTTAAAGAGGTTACTGTTTAAGTACACAAGTATAGTTGAGATAGAGGAGCTTTAACATTTGTTATTGTTGAATCTGGATATACTTATATCCGTTAGTCCCATATGAACAAGGGCCATGGAACATTTGATCCAGTAGTCTCATATGGACAAGCCTAGAGAATCATTGTCGTCTGTGAAACTCCTTGAGATTATTATGGTCGTTGGATTTGCACTTTCCTGTCTTAATTAGATGGTTATTTATACACAAATGTGTATGTACTGCCATTGCATAATGCCAAAAATGCTCAATTTAACTGGTAAGGTCATACTGTTTCTTGCATTTCTTTCTGAAACTAGCCTGGACAAGATAAAAGATTTTATAGGAGAGATTGGATTACATATCCATTCAAGCAGTGTTACACTGTTTCTAGACATTAGGACATTATATCTAGAACCCACATTACCATGCAGGAGAAAACAGGATGTAGCAGTGGTACAATCATTATGAAGAATCCTATCGTTGAGTTGATGCCAAATGACTTCCAGACAACCGGAAACAGACCCATGTGATTCCATCAATCAATCTTGCTAGAAAGATGCTATATTCCAAAAGATATAACTTTCCTTTGATGTTAAAATGGCTGACAGTGTGCTTGAAGAAGTTGCTTCCATTAATATATTTCAATTTCACAATTGAAAAGCAAATGACTAGTCTTTCGATTAGAGGATGAACCAAAGAACAGTTATCATTTGAGAGAATGTTTCATGACTTAGAAAATTCTAGTGTATAATTTGCCATGAAGGATAATCCTGCTAAAATATACAAGACTAGCTAATCAAGTTCCACACCATTTGCATAAGGAAAAGTGTGCCTGTTAATCAAGTTCCACTCCATTTTCATAGGTTGTGGCCAAGACAGATTTGAAACACTCATTATCTGCAACTCAAAAATTTGTGACGATACTCTAGCATTTTATTGACCTTAAGTTTTCGTCAATTTTTAGTTTATAATGATCAAATCTTCTTTGGTAATAATGATATTTGTGTGAAGCGTGTAATCTGAGAGATTATGTTGTTGCAGATGTCTATGAAAGGCTAGTTCAGAAAGGGAAGAAACCTGGATTCTTTCAGTTGCTGGCTACACAAACAGTCAGTGCTGTTTGGCATGTAAGTCACTGATGAAATTGGTTCTTAAGATTTTGCACAACTTAACGATACTGTATTCTGTCTTTCGTGCTGCAATTTTATTAAAACTGAACTGATTTCTAGCTTAGTATTTTTGTCGAATATTAATATTGGATTACCACAGAGAGAGTTTCCTAGGACCAATGTAATCTATTTAAGATATGCAGATTTAAGTATATTCTTTGTGAAAGTTTACTTCCAATAACCAATAAGATGGATAGTAGTTCATATATACAAGTAATCGTCATATCTATGTACATCATGGATCCCTTTAAGGCAGTCCTTTGATCTCAACAAAATCCAAAATTTTTTATTTCAGTATAAACACAAACATTCCTGTTAATACATTCACAAAAAGAAGACTAATCATGTATTAAACGTTTTTCTTATAACTAATAATATCTCTCTATTCTACTCAGGGATTATATCCAGGCTATATTATATTTTTCGTTCAGTCAGCATTGATGATTGCAGGTTCACGAGGTAAAGAATTACCAAAGCTAAATCTATAACTCTGTTATCATATTCTACTTGTGTTCATAAATTTAACTACTTGAAGTTGTTATCTTTTTCTAATGTTGCTCTTTCATTGCATTAAACAGTGATCTACAGATGGCAGCAAGCTGTCAATGCAAAGAATTTTTTGCTGAGAACGATTCTCACGCTTGCAAACTTTGCCTACACTCTTCTTGTCCTTAATTATTCCTGCATTGGTTTCATGGTTAGTTGTTGAACAGCTTCTTTCATGTTTTTTCATAATAATATTTCTTGGTTGACACCATGATAGTTTCTGCTTGTCCGCGCTAGTCCTCTTTAAAGCTTTGAAGGGTAGCTCGGTGCACGTTATGTGATTTGCATAGCTTGTGTCCATTATGTGGCATTCCATTGATTTACAAATCAGTCCGTGTTGCCAAAATCACATACCGACACCATTTTGAACTCTGAAATACCCCTAGTTAAATATACAACGCCTCTTATCTGACCTAAATAATATTTTGCTTGTATTTTCATAGTGTAAACCAGTTTGTGCCTATTTTCTGGTAGTTTTCCAGGTTTCAAAATGATTTACATATCAACTTGTGCTCCTGAATTTGAGCTTTGAGTTACTGCTAGTTGAACATATCAAGCTTTTCATATGTCCAGAATAGTTTCTCTCCATTTTCATACTGCAAACTAATTTGCAAATAAATTTTTGCTGCTAACCAGATTGGGTTTTTAGGGAAATAACTAATCTAAAGGGTAAGGAAAAAAAAAGAAGCGGAGCCGCATTTGGGTAAATTCAAACATTAGGGTACCTTCTGGGTAATTCTCATTATCAAGAGTGTGTGCTGGTAAAATCTCAACAGTGGTCTAAGTTTTATTGCATTCGGGGAGCATGCAATTGTATGCCTGGAGTTTTCTTTCAGCTGTAGCGAATGTTTATCCAACATTTTCCTTGTTCTGCAGGTTCTAAGCCTCAAGGAGACTCTTGCATCCTACCAGAGTGTATATTTCGTGGGAACCATTGTACCCGTCACAGTTATCCTCCTCGGTTACGTCATTAAGCCTCCTAGGCCTGCGAGATCGAAGACTCAGAAATCCCTGTGAGGAGCATCCTCCTATTTCTGTGCTGGCAAAAGAAGTGAAGAAACTTAGCAAACTTCCAGTCCCTTTTAGAGTTTTACCTGATTGAATCCTATTTCTGTAGCTGGTAAAAGTTTACCTCTTTTCTTCTCTAGTTTATCTTGTCCAAGCAACAGTCGACTCGATGCATCATCTATCAGCTGATCTCTGCTACTTTATTCTATGATGCTTGTTTTATGCTTTTGGTATGACTTGAAATTGCTTGATCCATCTCTAGATTGTATTTTTATATGAATGCCTTGTATTATATTGGAAGATCCATTACATTTAAAGGTTGAAATATTATCCGTGGACAAAGAGACCACTTGATGCTTTAGATTACGTAAGTTTTAATCTTTTAAAAGTTTTTTATTCTATAAAAACAACTTTAAATTTTCATTGTAAGTTTGATAATTATCTCTTCATAAGTGTATCCTTGTGCTACATGAACTCAATATTAAAGCTCTATGTTTAAATTCTAAAGCATTCATAGGACAGAAACTTCCATTGAATGCTTCTCCGTACCAATTCTATTGCTTCTGCCACACTGCATTACCAAGAATCTAAAGCATTCATGGGACAGAACTTCCATTGAATGCTTCTCCGTGCCAATTCTATAGCTTCTGCCACAATGCATTACTAAGAATCTAAAGCATTCATGGTACAGAAACTTCCATTGAATGCTTCTCTGTGCCAATTCTATAGCTTCAGACACACTGCATTACTAAGAATCTGGCAGTAACTTCCATTGAATGCTTCTCCGTACCAATTCTATAGCTTCTGCCACACTGCATTATTAAGAATCTAAAGCATTCATGAGACAGAAACTTCTATTGAATGCAGCTCTGTACCAATCCCACAGTTGTCAGCACTCAAAAATAAATCAACATCTCTCATTAATGTTCTTAGCAGGGAGTAGTGTTGGGGGTGTCAAATTTAGGTAGATCGGATTTAGAGGGAATTTAATTTTGTTTTTCAATTTCTAACCTGAAGTTGACCAGAATCTGAATACAATTTAAAACCCTTGAATCCAAACCCGACCAACCCAAATAAAACTATTTAAAATAAATTTTTTACTATTTTTTTCTATAATTCTTTATTTTATCTCAATATTTCATTATCATACTAACATTTTAATTTCTAAAATAAAATTTAATTTAATCCTAAAAATTCTATTAAATCCTAAATTTGGATAATCTGAACCCGATTTAAAAAATTTTAACCTGAAAATCCTTCAATCGGAATTCAAAAATATTCAATTTGAACTTGATTTTATTTGGATCGATTAGCACCAGATCATTGGATCAGATTTATTTTTAACCCTCCTAGTTAAGCTCTAACCAGAGGTGTATTTTAAATTTGTCTTCAAGACAAATGCATCACCTATATTCCTTACTTCTTTTCCCATTTAAAATTTTATTTTATATATTTAAAAAATTACGGTTCTTAATTTATATTATTAAATTTAGATATGAATACATGGATATATTATTATGAAAATATATAAATTAAGAATAATAAATTTTAAACCTATAAAATTTATCATAAGTTACCTTATGATATTCTCTAATTAATAGTGTCATTGAATTTTAGAACTCTTTTAATTTAAAAAATATTAAATTTTTAAATGGGCCCATTATTCGTTCATTTGAAATTAACCGACCCGACGGAGTTAGAGAATTATGAATTTCTTTAAATAAAAATAATGTACTTTATAAATTTTCTTTGAAAACAGTAAATTAATGAAATATGATATGTATTTTTAAAATTTTTATACTTTCGTATGTGAAGTCGAAAGTGCGAAGGAAAAGGTATAATGAAATACTATATGTAATTTTGAAATTATAAAAATTAAATACGGGTTAAGTGTCGGTGGGCACGTAAATTATTAAAAAAAATAATTTCTTAACAATATTTTCAGTCATTTATTATACTGCCTCCTTTCTGTTGGCTTTGTTAAAATTGAGTGGAAAAGAAAAGTAAATATTTTTAATTTATTTTGAAAATACATTTTTAACTATTAAATTAATATTTTACCCTCGGGCATTCAAAATAGTTAGGGGTATTTTTCTTAAATATTAATGATTTTTACCTCCATATTATCAATTAAATATCTCACTTTTTAAATATTTAAAATCTCATAATTAAATATTCTCTAATCAAATATTTATGGTCTCATGTATTAAATATTCCATGCTTAAAGATCTTAAATTTTATAATTAAATATCTCACTAATTAAATATTTATGTATCTCATTATTATATTATTAATTTATATCTAATTTTATATTTAAATAAACTTAATTATAGTTATTTATTTTTAATTTAATATATTTTATTAATATTTTCCATCCAACTTAAAAAAACAAATGTAGCAATAAAAAAAAAGGCAACTGACTGCTGCAGCTACCATGGGTGCGAAAAGGCCCACTTCAATTATTAAGAATGATAAAAAATGTGATATACCTAACTTGGATAAATAAAATATATATATATATATACACTAGATAAATTTTTTTTAAAAAAAATTATTAACTATTTTTGTTGGTATTAAAAGGTTACATATGTGTTTAATTTACCCATCTGATCTGCGCTCGATTTGATCGAAATGAGTAGTCTTGTGGCAACTTGAACCGAGATCGGGGGCTAAATCGGAGAGCAGAATGCGGAAATCTGCAACATTGCTCATTGCTCATTGCTCAGACTCGAAGTGGCAGATTGCGCCTGTCGACGGCGGCGGCGTTTAGCTTGTGAAAGACGTCGCCATCGCCGCTCAAGCACTTGCTTGAAATATCTCAGCTTGATTTTCAATTGAGGAGAAGCGGACGGCGACGACGCCACAAGATCTGCTTGGTTGACCTACATTTCCTCTTTTGGTATGTGCACGCAAGGTGTTCGATGAATTGCCCGTGACGGCAGGAGATCACAAATTCTACACTTCTCAAGGCAGGAATGCGTGCTGTGGAAGAAGACTCCAAAGCCATTCAATCCTATGGATCTACATACATAACCCCATTGTTTCATGGAGAAGCAAAAATACATAGCAGAGCTGCAGTTGCATTGAAGAGGAGGACGACAACGACGGCGGTGACTGGAGTCACCTTAGCATGAAGTGGCTCTCTGTGTTTCTGTTGGTAAGGTATGATAGCTCTCTTTTGAATATCAATAGTTATAGAGGATTATTTGAGCAGTTTCAATGTTGGCCATTGTCACCGAGATCGAATTTGATGGCTGAGGTTGAAACCGATCGGCCTTTCTCGATAGAGTATGATGCCTACTTCCTTTCGCACACAATTCCTATGGAAAGGCCTGCTATGAAAATACTAGTAGATCCATATTCAAGCAGTTTTGATCTTAGTCATTGACGCAATGGTAAAGTTGTTATCGATGTAATATGGAGGCCACATATTCGAGTCATGGAAACAACCTCTTGCAATGCACAGATAAGATTGTGTACAATAGATCTAATGTGGTCCGACCCTTCCTCAGGACCACATTGACGGGAGCTTCGTGCATCAAACCGTCCTTTTCTATCTCAAACTACGATCATGTCCTATGGGTCTTTTTGTTGGTAGAGTATGGCTTTTAGTAAGATCATTGTAAACTAAGATGAAGTCTGATTATGGAGATCGAGTTCAATTGATCTTTCTGTTAGTGAAATTTGACATCTAGTGTGTTTCAATGAAAATAGCAATTTTATTTAGGCTAAGTTTGATTTTAAGGGAAAATTGTATTAGACAACCATGGAGAGGTTCTCTATAGGAATATTATGATAAAGGTTGCATTTTGTTCTTCCTTGTGTTATTCAATTCTTCTTTTCATTTCGTCAAAAGAATAATACCTTTCTTTGCTTATAAATTTAGAAAAGTTTATTCTTCGACCATATATTAATCTTTGTTTTTCATTCTTTTCTCCAGAGAGATTCACTTCGACCAACTAGAAGAAGAAACAATCGCTCTCAGCGCAAGGCTCTTCTAATTGTTCCTTGCTAATGATAGAATTGGATGTGAATGTAAAACGATCCGCTCGAGATCTCACTTTTATCGCCGTAGAGAGTGAAACTGTGTTTGTTCTCCTCGGGCATCTTCCAGGTATCATGAAATATATAGCTACTATATCGTAAGTTTCACTTAGTTACTACTAACTCGACTTGATGATGATAACGATGTTCAATTCTTATCGATGATGTTTTAGGATATGTGCAAGATAATATTGAAACATCTGTAAATGAAGCGAGGCAAGAGATTTGCATCAGTGGTGTCGGAGACAAAGCATCCTTGGATACGGCGATCGGAGGGAGACTGCGGTTGAAGAACGAGCTCGAGACCAATTCTTTCGAAAAGGTATTCCGTATCCCCGACGGTGTGGCATTGGATCAAATTGAGGTTTGTTTCGATGAAGAGGATGCCATCATTATGATTTTGATGCCCAAGTTCATCGACGTCGAAGGTGAAGTCCATGAAAGAGATGGTGGCAAAGTTGACGAAGATGAATTAAACCGAAATGGGTTAGAGACCGACACTCATCAAGAAGAAGAAGATGAAGAAATGAAAAATGAAGAAGTGGATGAGTCGAACAAGAAATTTGATCTACCCCAAAGGCCCTCGGTTGAGATTGAAGCTCCAAACATCGGGGAACAATTGCCCCATTCATTTGGTGTCAAAGCGAATGGTAGTGGCAAAGTTGATGAAGATGAATTAAACCGAAACGGGTTAGAGACCAACACTCACCAAGAAGAAGAAGAAGATGAAGCGATTGAAGCTCCAAATATCGGGGAACAATTGCCCCCTTCATTTGGTGTCAAAGCAATAGGAGAACAACAAATCGAGGATAAGCACAGCGGCCAACCATTAAAAGAAGATGAAAGCCCAAGAACTTCCGAAGTAAAGCAAGTTCTTGACCAACCCAAGATATCACCAAACATAGATAAGGAACAAGAAGATAGGAAAGGCGGTGTCGGTTATTCACATGAATTAGACAACAAGCCGATAGATGAAAACGGTCTCCCGCAACTACTTACCGAAGAACTTGAGACGAGCAATGAGGATAAATTGCCAATAAAGGAAGTGAAGGGTGAAGTTGGTCGAAGAGAAACTCTAGGCCACTCCGAGATACCCCAACATATAGATCAAGAACATGAAGAAGAACAAGAGAAACATGACGATAAGCAAAGAGATGTGGCTGAAGAGCAAATTGGCGAACTCCCCCCACGACAACGTATAGAAGAACTTGAGACGATGAAGAAGGATGAATTGTCGACTAAAGAAATGAAGGGTAGAAGAAGGAAAAAGGAGCAAGGAGGACTTGGTGTGCCACCACCATCTTTAGTAGTATCGGCTTTTCTCTTATCTCTAGCAGCATTGGTCCTCAAGCTAGTGAGGAATCAAAAGCGAACTTAGACTATTTCGATGCCTTGTGATGGTTTATACGAACACTAATGCATTCATAGATAAGGAGTTGAATTTGTTTGCTATTTCACGAGACAGTGTACTCGATAACGATAATTAGGAGAGGAGATTCTCTAGTCCATAATCTTTAATTCTTTTCTGGTCCATATCAAAATGGATTATTGGATCAAATCAGGTGGAACTAATATATAGATCTTTGATCTGATCCAACGACCAATCTAATGTGTACCAGGAAGGGACCAGAGATTGTGTACTAGAGGATCCAGTGTGGATAATTACATATTTGTGTTGGGGACGTCTTGGAGAGGCGGTTAAGGTGACAGTTTCATCTTTTACCACTCCACCACATATAGTTAAAGATTTATGGGTTTTAATACGAGTTTGATTTTCATATATAAATTTCAACGAAAAATTTTAATAAATATCAATTTGTTCCACTTTGCCCTTTAAAATTTTCTAATTGAATTCTAAAGTTCAAAAATTTAGTTACGAAAATCAGTCTAATGGGGAGATATGTACGATTTTAAAATAGTTAGGAACGAATTTGGATCAAAATTCATGAATATCTATTATTTA
>JBBPFP011076164.1:0-12482 GCA_037974795.1 Kaempferia galanga | reverse complement strand
TCATCTGAATGCAGCAGCTACAAGAGGTTCACCCTGCAAAACAGGGACTTGGAGCCCTCTGCACCTCCATAATTTGGATGTGTCATCACCGGCTTCTCATTTAAAACAAGGGAGTTTACTAAAGTAAACTGATGATGTTCAGAGAAAACCAAATAAGTGAACAGAATGCAATCAACAAACCAATAACGCCCATCATGAATACAAACGAGTACTTATTACTATTTAATTGCACAAGCAAAATAACAATAGGAAATCGAAAAAAGCCTCAGAAACCCAGAAATGTCATCTGAATGCAGCAGCTACAAGAGGTTCACCCTGCAAAACAGGGACTTGGAGCCCTCTGCACCTCCATAATTTGGGTGTTTCATCACAGGCTTCTTGAAAGATGATAAATTGATAACTTTAGCCGTTACATTGACACAGATCAGACGTAGAAAAACCGACAGAACTGCAACACTGAACGGCAGTAAAATCTAGCACGAGCAATGGGGCTTCCACCTCACGGGATGTCTCAGAGAAGCCCGGGGTGCACCGTGCAGCATCCTTTTATCCCCCACCTAAACTCAGATCAGCCAAAAACAAATTTTTAAAAGCGAAACTTTTCTTTACAAGGAATAAACGGACTTCGTTTACCGATACATGCAACAAACAGGAATCATCGGGGGGGAAAAAAGATCAAAATAATAAAAACAAGAACAAGGATGCAGCCGATATCAAAAACCCTAATCTATCAGTGGAGGAGATTGAGGGAGATCACGTTATTTATAGAGGAAAGGTTGAAACCCTACCGAAGGATTGCGCCATTGCTGCAGCAGATCTATTAAACCCTAGCGCCGTTTCCTTGCAGTATCCAACGGCTAGCATTAATCGTAGACCGATTCATGTACGTGATTTAGTCCTGTGAATGATTCATTGAACTAGGACCCGAATAAACTTCTTGGACTCGGAGCATCTTATCTTCTATTTGATCCATTTAGATCGGATCCGCTTCATTATATGGATCCGAGAAGTTTGGATCCGCTTTGATTGTCTATATATATTTCGCGGAGGCAGGAAACCCTAGTCTGGTCCTTTTGTTCAGTCTGTTGCTAGTCTACCACCGCCGTGTGCCTTTGCCCCGAACTTTTGCGACCCTACGATTCCGAGGAAGGTAAGATATCGTTCGATAATCTTTGTACTTTAATTATCGTTATAGCATACAATTTTTTGTGCATTAAGCAAATCTTAGTAGCCTACAAGCTTTGGTGGATGTAGTCGCTAATCTTTTTATGCTATTATTTTAGCTAGTAATTAGTTAACTAATGAACAATTTTATCTGATGTTGTAGATGGTGGCAACGGATTCGCATTCCTTCGATGATGGGTCTGCTAAAGATTGCAACGAAGGGACAGACATGAATAAAAAACCAGCTTATAGGGATATCAGGCGCTATTATTGTCAGTTTTGTGGAATTTGTAGGTCAAAGAAAACCCTAATGCGTTTACACGTCTTAGAGAAACATAAGGTGCGTCCAATTTACCTTATTAAATTTGGATGTGTCAATTCCCATTTTTGGTGCATAGCACGGTGGAATACTCCAATCAGATAACAGAAAGTAGGTGGAAATGGGAATATAGTATGAAAATTAGAAAGTCAAAATTTTGAGCTCAGAGGAATTGGATGTCTGGCGAGAATAGCAAACTAGTTACTTATTTGGAGCAAAAAGGGAACACATATACTGTTGTTTTTAATTAGCCTGCCTGATCAATATCAGTAATTTTGTCGTCTTGAATGATTATTATCTTAAATTTCTTCATTTCTTTTTTCCTTTAGGATGAGTTGGAAGATGTGCAATCAAATCAAATCAATAATGTAACAAATCTGGACAGCAAGATGCAACATACTTGCCAGGAGTGTGGTGCAAGCTTCCACAAACCAGCTCATCTAAAGCAGCATATGCTGAGCCACTCTACTGAGGTTGCTGCAAAAAATTTGCTGGATATTATGTCTGAGGACCTCATATCTTCTGTTCATTTCAGAATAATAATATGTTTTGTCTGAAATATTGATAATGTGTTGAATATTCTTCAGATTCATGGTTTATCAAGGTGTTTAAATAGATTTTTCTCATTATTTGTTAAATGATTCTACTTGTGTAGACATTTCATTAATGGAAATTATGTGCAGGCATAGTGTTGTGAAAAAATCTTCTCGATTGGGTGATAAAAGCGTGAGGCATTGGATCCCATGTGATGAACTCCAAAATGCAAAGAGGCAACAATGTTGATCTTGCATGGACCAGTATCAGGATGGGATAACCTCCTGTGAAGCTCCATCAAGAAGCCTCAATCACGCCCATTTTATGAGGTTGTTTTGACTTGAACTGTTCATTTGTATGAATATGGTATATATCTAGCATTATGACTTTTATAAATTTCAATAATAATTGAATTGTTGATAGGGTACTGATAAAGCTATGAGAAAGTATTTAAGAAACATGTATGTTGGTAGAAGAATAGGGATTTTTCCCAGGTTATCATGCAGCATATCAATTGATGTTTACTGCTCAATTCAAGGTCTTTCTATTGTTCTTCATTTGCTGATTCTTGTTGGTCATGAATCTTCGTTCATTTTGATACAGAGGCCTTTTCATTGCTCAGTTGATGATTGCCAAGCTAGCTATAGGAGGAAAGACCATTTAAATCGTCATTCACTGACTCACCAAGGGAAACTCTTTACTTGCCCTGTTAGTAATTGCAATCGCATGTTTGGATTCAAGGCAAACATGAACAGACATGTAAGAGAAATGCATGAAGAGCCATCTTCTGAGGTTCAAGAACAGTTTGTCTGTGGTGAACATCATGGAGAGCAGTCTCCTTGTAAGGATCAGCAAGAATGCGTTTGTGATGAACCTGGATGTGGAAAGAGATTCAAGTATCCCTCAAAATTAAAGAAGCACAAAGATTCACATGGTAAAATGCTCTTGCTTTCATGATCATGATTTTCCATATGCATTGAGTTGTCCTGCTTAATCAATCATAATGTGGTTTTGTAGGATATGGTTCTTGTTTTCATGATCATGAGTGCCTATCTTGTTCTATATGCCTGGTTTTTCCCTATAGAACAACCAATTATAGTCTTCTGATTAATTAGGATGCCACATACAACTGACCTACTAAACCTGATCTGGGAATGTAGATTTCTCAAAGTTGGGTCATGGTTAGCATTCAAATGATATTCAAATAAAAAACTAGATTAAAGAAGGTAAATGCATATTGTATTATTAGAGAAAATCTTATAAAAAATTAAAAGAAATGAAAAAGGTCATGCCAACATTATGGACCTCACCTTTTTTTGTAAAAAAAATGATTCAATTGTAAATTAATTGTTTACTCTTAACTGTCATCTGAACCAATTTGTTTGCTACAGTGAAGTTGGATCATGTGGAGGTTGTTTGCTATAAACCTGGATGTATGAAGCCATTCACAAATGTCGAATGCCTTAAAGCTCATATCAGAACTGCTCACCAATATGTTGATTGTCCGATATGCAAGACAAAACAACTGAAGAAGAACCTCAAACGACATGAACGCTTGCATGAAGCAAATGAGGTGACTGAGAGGATGCAATGCAACTTCGAAGGCTGTGGATGTACATTTTCAAATGTAAGACGAGAAATTTAAATTTCTACATTATATTTTCAGTATCATGCGTTGGCCTCAATTCATAAACTGTCATATTTAGTTTCCAATTGGCAATCAAGTTTTCACGGTGCTTTAAAATTACATTTTTCTGGTGGTTGCTTCGCAGGTATCAAACCTCCGGCAACACTTGAAAGCTGTCCATCAAAATCTCCATCCATTCACGTGTAGTTTTCCTGAATGTGGAAAAACGTTCCCTTACAAGCATGTAAGGGACAAGCATGAGAAATCTGGCGCCCATTGTTATGTTCAAGTAAGTACCATTTAATTTGTTATGTATATTTATTTCCTAGGCTCTACCAAGTTTTAACTTATTCGAAACTCAACTTGAGTGATCTCCATGAATTCTGAGATCTCAAACTCATTGCAGGGTGACTTTCTTGAAATTGACGAGCAGAGGATTTCTCGGCCAAGAGGTGGAAGGAAAAGGAAGTGCCCCTCTATCCAATCTTTCCAGCGGAAGAGGGTAGTTCCACTTAACCAAATCTCTATCCTTGATGACGGCTGTGAGTATTTGAGCTGGTTAATGGAGTCAACTACCTGAGTTGGTTGTGCTTTAGGGAGTAGCTTGCAAGATCGCTGTTGTTGTTTCCTAGTAATAACTGCCTGTTTAAATCTAAAATGGATCGTATGTAATAACCACGTTCAAGCATGTCTGATTTAATTGTCTTGCATCCTAAAATTTTTCCTAGTTAAACAAATTGGATTATGTTGAGAGATCTTTAAAATCACTGATACATTGCCAACACATTGTTGCTAGCTACTATTGGTAAATAAGCTAAAATTTGATGTTTAACAATTTGTTAGCACGCCAACAGACAGATTGCTGTATACATTAAATCCTAAGAAAATTTGGCAAAGTAATGGCCAAGTAACAAACAATGCATTTTAGCATTCAACCAAATTACATAATTGATCGTTCTCTTTATTCCATCACAAATTTTGATGGACGTGTGAATCTGCAATGAAACTATTATCAATCACCTTCTCTACACCATGAATGAACTATGAGCTGAAAAAACAAATGACCTGTATGCTCCAAACTTTTACACCATTTTTGTTTGAAGAGACTATAGGAGGGAACCAGCCTTAGCGTTTCGAAAAAAGACCATCAGTTAACGATGAGAAATCGTAATCACTGAGTGAACGGCTGCTGGAAGTTGCAGTATGTGAGGAAGAAGAAGCAAGAGGAATGTGCACTCCGACAGCATTATGCACATCAGCAGATGCAGAGGATCCTATTCTATGGTGACTGCATGATAGAAATTTTTTTACAGTAACTTAAAAGACATGTAGAATTGTGCGATCAGACAGAAGAGGGGAGAAGGTGCATACTCTGGTGCAGGGGCAGAAATATAACCCCCTGACAGATGAGGATGGCTACGGCCTCCCATCTGCTTGACGGGAAAAAAAGATGTAAAGCAATTGACATATTCATAACAGTTCTACATATCCTACTTCAAGTGCTACCTGACTTAAGTTATTGTTATTGGGTTGCCCAGTAAAATGCATATTTGTCGGAATCTGGTAGGCATAGTTTGACCAACTTTGTGCCAAAAAGTTAGCATTCGCTGCATTTGAATCACTGTTACTTCTTTGATGAGTTCCTCGACTAGGCACTGTCGGAGGTCCGTTTCCAGATTTAGCAGCAGCCAAGAGAAGAGCTTGCTGCTGTTGCTGAAGCACAAATGGAGATACCATACTGGTCTGGAGACCCTTAGAATGCACCAACTATAAGTATTTGTAGCAACAAACAGAAGCATAAAATAAAAACAGGATTTACCATTTCAAAGAGGCTCATAATATCATCTTTCACAACTGTTTCAGGATTCCATTTAGTAGAAGGATTCAGAAAACATGTTGGATCCTCAACTAGGCTCTCAACTCCATGTGTGCTTTCATTTTTTACTTGAGCATTTTCCTTGGTGCTGTTTTCCAAGGGACTGGTTACATCTATCTGGGTTTTGTTTTGAGCCAAAGGCTGCCATGAAGATGTTGAATCCTTAAATAAATTCTCTACTCCATGTGTGTTTTCCTTCTTTGCTTCGGCAGGCTTTGTGGTGCTATTCATGTCCAAGGAACTGGTTAGGTCGGCAGCTGCACAGCAAGAAGAGCGCACACTATCCGCAAAGTAGTTTGAGAATCAATAGCAAAGAGAATTATACGAAGGAAAAGGGGTGGCATAGCACTTGACCAAAGGAGGTTAATGAATTTGGGTTCCACAAAATAGAATACTTTTTTTATGTCTTTGTTATCAAATATTCAAAAACTTACACTGAAAATTTGCCCATGAATGATCACCGATGGAAGAAGATTCAGACCCCGTTTCACTAGGGCCATTCACAGAATCCAAGTTGAGCAGGTCAACCATAGAATCAACCTTTAGCGGTGGAGTTGTTGTGACTACAGCTGTCTTAGAAAGAACTACATTATGGGACTGGGGCTCTACAAGCTGGCTTCTCCTTGTTTCGACTTTTGAACCAGAAGATACCTGCCAAATAATAATTATCCATTGAAGTTTAGAAATTTTGGACACAAGAACTTTGTAACCTGTATAAGCCAAACAAACAAATAAATAAATAACAAAAGACCAACAAGGAGATAAAAAGAAAATAAATGCAGCAGATTATAGTTAATATAAAACTCTATTGATACACCAGACAATTTTCAGCAATAAATAATCAGTATTAGAACATCAATCTACGATTAAATATTTGCTTTGCAACCAAGGCGAAGAGAAAACATAGTTACCAGGCTGGGCAATTTTGGAATTGAAAGATCGCCCCTCATCTTTTTTGATGTATCATCCTGCTTATTTAAAGGCTTCACTCTGTTAGTACTCTCATTCCCAGATTTATCATTAGATGTTTGCTTAAGTTTAGGAGCCATTTCTTCATGGATTACTGAAGGGGATCTGAATCTTTTATCGTGAGGCACCCATCTCTTGTCTTCATATCTGGAAATTTGATCCAATAGTCAGCAAAATAGGCGTTGTCTAAAATTGATACATATAGCAAATGCAGCAAACAAGCATGCAATGCCACAAGGAAGACGAGAAGATCAATACTTTGAACGGATAAATTTTTCAATCACCACTCTACTGTGGTTTCGAGGCAGTTCAGCTTCCCAGTAGATATTTGCCTTTTCATTGCCCATTGCTGCAGAAGACGAACCCAAAACATAAAGTCTTAAGCCATTTTCATTAAAGATAGAAGCCTATATTTCCTCAGATATTCAAGTTGAAAAACAATATGAACTGATAACAAAAATAAATAAATAAATAAACAGGATACTTACATTGAATAAAGTCAACCTGCTCAGGGAGCCATGTATCTAATGTTGCTGACCTTACCTGTATCAGAAATAACTATTAAATAGCATAGAGTTTAGTGATGCACACCCTTTGCAGTATCACATCTCAATTCTTTCATGAGAATCAAACCTAATCATAAAATTTCCCATGGTGGTGAATATTAATTATATCAACATAGTGTTTAAGTTAGTTTGGCTGACTTGAAACCTCCATAGATAGCACCATTGGAAATTTCAGAAGTATGCAATACATAGTATTACAAAATCAGATCACATGCCAATAGTAGCAACATTTCATATGCTATATCTCTGAAGGATATTAAAAATTCCCAGATATAGCAACATTTTCCCAGATCACATGCCAATAGGAGCAACATTTTCTTGAGCATCTACTTTAGCTTCATGGCATTGGAAACTATAATTCACCTTTGATATATGTACTCCCAAACTTCTATGAATTCCCGAACACTGCATGCAAATAAAAATTCCCAGATTGACACTTGCCCATCTTGGACCTCTGCAGAAAGAGGACCGGAGAGTGAATTTAATGATCAAACTAAGCAAGAAGGAACTGATAACTAAATTTACCTAGATCAAGAAACACTAAGTAGGAAGTCATATAGACCAGGATATATTATTTTGTTGATTTTTTTTTTCATTGGACAACCTTAATCCAGTAATGACTTCCATAAACAAATAAAGGAGTCAGATCCGTCGATAAAGGAACATAATGAAGTTTGGTACCTATCAAACAAATAACTTGAGAGAGGAAAAATTCACAGAGATTCTACGCGGATCTGAAAACGTGAAATTATTTTACATTCATTTCAAGCACAAAGATTATCTTTGCATTATTTTTAAAGGCTTCAAGTGAAACTGATGGTTTATCAGATGGTTGCATAAGAAGGATATTGAACAAATCAAATATATTCTGCTTTACCCATGAAAAAATAATGCCCAATATACTTACTTGGACTTGCAATCAGCACATTCCCTATTCTCTGGTAATTTGAGAAGTCCATCTAATATCTGAACAAGTAAGCCAGAAAACATTGACTTCAAGAACAATATTAATTCTGATGTAAAAAATTCAAGTCACTCGTGTGTGATGAGCCTCCAAGGAGATGAAGTTGGGCAAAAGTCGCCAGTTTTTTCCAAAATAGTAGAGGGATTCCCTCTTTTTTGTTATTTTGTCAAAAGGGAATGCTTATTCGGCATGTTCACACATCAAGATAAATTTAAATATAATCTGATTAGTCTAACCAATTTCATATACAACCATCTCAACAAATATTATTGGAAGACACATTAGACCTTATACATAAAGTCATAAGATGAACCTAGATGGAAAACAAAGTAGGGAAGAAGTGACTCTCTTCTTTTACTAAAATCGTTAAAGGGATGCCCCATATTGCATAAAAAGATGGATAGAACACATTCTTTTTATCCATCCTTACAAACATTCAATTAACTTCTTACAATTTGTTATTGTCATAGGTAGGTTGCTAAGCTTTACATGTTAAACTGATAGCACTCAGTGAGGTAAAATCTGCTATTTGCTTTTTTAAAACAAATTTAAATTAAAACAAACACAAACGGTGACTCCCTAGTTTACGCATTTGCGCCCCCTTTAAAATGCCGCTGCTAAAAACCACAATTAAATAGGAAGAACCAACAAAAACACTTGATCTCAATGCCATGAGATGAAAAATTGGCATCTCCGACGGCCATGGCAGCCGTTTGAAAGAAAATCTTCACTGACGCTAAATGAAAAAAAATCCCGATCCAAAATTCACCAATGATGCACCCGGTAACGCATCGAAAAGAGCCCCATCAAATCGGTAATCTAAAGAAACAATGCTAAACTGGCGAAAAGAACCTTCCTTTACAATGATCCAAGAAACCCAAAATGCGCGTCTCGAAATCGATAAAGATGGGGGAAATGACAGGCCTTTCTGTGTCTCTCATTGAGTTCCTTGGAAACGGAGGCCTTTTCGTTCATCTTGACGCTCCCGGCGGCGAGGCGAGACTCCGAAGGAGGCAGAGAAGAAGGAATGAGATAGAGAAGAAAAAGAAGAAGATAAGAATCGATTGGTCTCCGGTGAAGGGAAACACTTTGCCGTCTCTTTTAGCAATGGCCGCCTTCCTTTGCGGTCCGAGGCAGAAACCGGTGGCAACGCGCTTTTTAGTTGGCCGTAATATTAGAAAATGCCCAAAAATATAACTTGGAAATATTGCTTTAAAGTGCATCCTTTTTAGTGAAATTACCATATTTTAATTCTATAATTTTTTAAAAAGTCCAAAAAATATTAATAATTTAGAAACATTAAAATAAACCCTCTGTATAATCAAAGCCTTTTCAAGCATGTGGTAGATTTGAACAGAATATGTGCCGTTATGACTTATGAATGCATCTCCTCAACGATACAAAGGGCTTGGCTCCTTGTCAATGGCTTGTCTTTCTCGATCCGATCCAGTCTCGCTTAGTTTGATCATACTGCAACTCGGAGCAGCTCCCGTTGCGGTATTCATCAGACATGAGCTTCTTCATCAGCTGCTGTAACCGTTCCGCGCCTGGTCCAGGTACAAATTTGAAGTCATGGATCCTCGAGGAGCATTGTTCAGCTCCATTTGATCTGTGATTGCACCACCCGCCAGGAGTGACTTGCCCATTTGATCGCCCCAAGAGTTCGCGGTCAATTTTGTCCAAGACCGGATCCCCTTTGGCAAATTTCCGAGCAAAGGGCATACCACTTTTTACCATTCTGTCGAAATCTTTAGATGTAAGGTAGAGTGGGTGTTGCTTTGGAGGGTTGCCCCAGTTAATGTAATGTAGGTCATGGCTTATCGCGGTGTTTCTGAACTCATCTGAATTGCAGATGACCGTGTGGAAGTAGCCTTCGGGCGATGAGATGAAGTTGACATAGTACATCAGGACGGTTCGAGGAAGGTTTTCCCATCCCCGTATACAATACTCGACGAAGTGCCTAGTCAGCATCACCCATGCCGAACCTACACAGAAGATACTAGCTGAAGATGAGTATGAAATGTAGCCAAATACATCACAAAGGGATAGGTTTCTGACGAAGAGATTCGATTTCTAGGATGCAAATGACAGGTGAACAAGTGATAACCAAGTGGAGGGAAAACAAATTCAGGGTAATGGACTAAGACAGCTTACCGGTGTACAATTTGAAAGAAGTAGGCAATTCCCGCCGTTCACTAGTGGTGAAAACATTGAATTTCTTTGACAAATAAAGACCTGGGTCGACAATTATCGGTCTTGCCCTCTGTATCCTGGATTCATTATACTCATGTCAGTATTTAGATGATGACTATCAGTGAAAAGAGGGACAATCTTGACTCACAATTTCCAGCCGGCAATAGGTGAGTGCTCGATAAAGTTTAGATTTCGTGGCAAAGAAGATAAAACATGAAGTATATCTGCATAGATATCAAAAACAAAACGGTAAGTTGAATGCTAAAAACTAACAATAAGTGGACAGTTATACACAATGCTTGTTTTAATGTATTCTTGAAATGAATTGAAGAAGTAGTTCTCCAAAGTCCAAATAGTTCCTCACCCCATAGTTTGCTTCTACCAAAACTAAGCTAGCAATTACATTATGAGAAATGGTCGACTAGAGACAATTAGTAATAAACCCTAACAGGTTTTCTCCTTTTCCTATTGCCATAAGCTCAAGATGATTGCCAAGAAAGTTGTGCTTCAAAACACAATCATACATAGTTGTCACCTAACTTTGGAGTGAACACACAAACATGCATACAAGTTTGATCAAAAAATAACTAAATCTCAAAAAACACTAACCATCTTGTGTCATAAGAGGATAATCTGATGCACTCAAGTTTATAAACCAGTCCCATCTCAATTTCTCCTTCAATAGAATGGAAATCGCATGCAGAGTGCAAGCAATCATGGTTGGCCCCTTGTATGTCACCAAATTGGCTTTCGCGATCACACGAACATTCTCAACTTCACTAAACAATGGATCGCCCTTCACATACATAGTCAAATCTATCCTTTCCCTGGGAGGAGCCTCCAGATCCAAGTGAAGAATGTACTGATTTAGTGGATGGTATATTGCTTGCAAAGTTCTCCTCATTCTCTGGCTGTCACCATTTGTGCCAGTTATTAAGTAAGCTATCCGCGGAGCTTCTTCTTCTTCTTCTTCTTCTAATGAAGCTACTGGTTGGCCCAACAATATTTTCCTATCTAGTCCTATGGAGTAGCCCACTGAATCATCATTGCTAGTAACAGTGACAATGTCCAAGGACAGTGAATCTCCAGCATTAGAAGAGGCAAACAACCCCAAAACAGTTGCCATCAAGAGAGTCAAGGAGAGCAGCAAGCTTGCGAAGAATGGAAGAAGCCACCTTCTGTCACTGAATGGTCTCGCTGAGTAAACTCCACTGATTTTCCTCATGCTTCTTCTGTTAACCACTTATCCAGCCTTTGCTTCCCGCAACCAAAGCACCGCCCTTATCTTGAGGAAGATCCAGAATGCCGAGAGACAATAAGGCGATTCCAGTGACCGCAAAGACAGAAGAACTACGCAACTCAAAATTTGATCTTTACGTCAAACAAAAAAGGAAATATCGGATTTCCGAGAAACTCGCCAGCAATTTCCCTGAAGAAGGGCTAGCAGCACAACTCAAGGAGCAAGCTTCTCCAATTATTGATGCAAAAGGAGAAATTTTTGTTACCATTGCCGCTTGGATGCACGCGGAATGGAGAAACGTACTGCAAAATCGATTTTTTTTCTCTGATAGAAGAACTCACTTCCCAAGAGACGAGATCCAAGACGAGGGATTGCGGAAGACTGAGCAAGGAAGGGGGAGGAGAGGAGCCGTCCTTGTTAGCTACGGATTTGGGGACTGTCTATTCACAAAAGAGGAAGAAAACGCTTTTTAATTAATTATGAAGAAAAAGAGCACTTTTTTCTGGCTTTTGCCAACGTATTTCCTTTAACAATTGGATTGGGACTCAGCAAGGATTTATTATTTTATATTTTTTAAAAAATAATTACTTTTTTTTTTAAATAATAAAGTTTATTTTATATTTTATAAACTAAATTTAGATCTAATTAATACTGCTTATGATTATTGAGCTAACTCTATTTTGCAGGTAATACTAACATGTTTTATACAGAATCTGGAAATTCAGATTCCAGGCGCCTGGGATGCTCCAAACAGAAAGGCGCTCAGATTGAGGTGGCAAGCAGCAGTTGGCCGGTACACGTTAACGGTCCGGGCGCCTGAAAGTAGATAAACTTTGGAGATAGAGTTTCGATGAGGACGCGCCACGTTAGCACGCTGGGGGCGCCCGGTCCGGGCGCCCGGAAGGGGCCTTTATAAATGGGTTCAACCAGCAGCTTCAGCACATTAATTTCAACAAGTTTCTCTCCTACGCTGCTTCAAAAAAAAACTCAACGACACCGAAATGCTGCTCCGACAATCGCCGCCTCAATC
>JBBPFP011076056.1:0-12484 GCA_037974795.1 Kaempferia galanga | reverse complement strand
TAGTACTGTAATTTTTCTCCCCTTCGTATACTTTAGAACATAATCTAAATGACCGTTTAACGTGGCAATTTATCTACCTTGGAACGTAGGATAAAAGATGGTTCACTCATCTTTAACGCCTCTATCATCCGTTCTTAGACCAATACAAAAGAGGTAAATCACGAGTGACTCTAACCATTAGTGCAAATGATTAAGGTATATGGGAGACATGCTCGAGGGTACCGAGTTTCGACCTCTTGACCTCATGTGGACCTCCTATACCTTAACTATCACACTGCTCCAAGGGAATTACCTACCTTGGAACATGTGGTAAAAGGCGACCCCAGCGCCTTCACCAACCAGTCCCTGGGCTAATATGGAGGAGGTAACTACTAGCCATTAGTGTAAATAATCAGGATATGAGAGAGGCATGCTCAGGCACGCCGAGTCAACCTCTTGACCTCATATAATAAACTCCCATAATTTAACCATCCTACCGTCACGAGGGGAGATTGTGTTGGAGTAGGTGAACTAAAAGACTATTTAATATCATAATTTACATCTCTTTCATAGGCCTTAGGTTAGACTACGGAGAAAATGATGACCATTATCATCTTTTGCAACCATGGAAAGAGCTTGTACAATTGTACAATTTGGTGAGGATTAAATCTTGAGTGGGTTAATTAATAATCATCAGCACAAGTTGGATAGTTGTAAATGAGACTCCTATTAAAAAATATATATAAAGGTTGTTTTGCATAAAATATTGTGTCTTTTTAAAATTCTTTTATTACTTAATCACTAGGTATTTCAATGTGACATTAGAATGCGATACTCATTAGCGTTAAAGATAGGTCTTCTCTAAATCACGGTTTGGAGTAAAACATATACAAATAAGAAATTACCTGTTAAAGTGTAGACAATTTAATCTAATTTTAGGATATAACATTATTACTCATTATCGTTAGAGATTAGCTCTTCTCTAAATCACGGTTTGGAGTAAAATACATGCTTATAAGAAATTCCCTGTTAAAGTGTAGACAATTTAATCTAACTTTGGGATAAAATTATTAGCAAATCTATCAATTTAACGACCACAATACAATATGATTGAAAGCCAAATATCTCCGAAGCAAAAGAATTTAACTGCTAAAGCACAATATTCTCTGATACAAAATTGAAAGATATCGAAGTTCTTGACTCCAAAGGAACTGATAAAAAGAAATGGGTTCAGCTGTTGGAAAGAAATTTCATGATTCAGACATATCCAAACTCTATGAAGTGGTTGCCTGCGACTTGTTGAGGATGACACCCTCATATTTCACCTGGAACCATTTCATGGCATCCTCCTTTGTGACTCGCTGATGAATGCCAACGCGGGACTTGCATCTGCGGCGGCGGCTCACACGATAACCAGGGCGCTCTAAGACTACATAAAAATCCATGCCATATATACCAGTTGAGGGATCATACCTGCAGAGATTGAGAAAAGAATTTACAATCATAAGAAATAACAACTCTCCAGTATTTCAGTATTTCGCAAATAATGATCGTTTTTAAAATACATAATACTGATGTAGTAAAATGCACCATAATTACTACTATAGACCCACTGTTGCAAAAGGCATTAAAAATAAGAGTATAAATATCCACAAAATCAATTTCATTGACAGTAGCTTCCCAGATATGAATAGGCTGTCAAAACCTCTGAAATAATTCAATTATGTATGACATTTTGTACCAATACTTGCTGAGATGGACTCCTAAAAAGACTTCTAAACATGAAAAATCTAGCATCTCAAGGTCAATTTGAGAATTAGTCAATCAAGTAAAATATTGTTGAGACCAATGGTGAATTTGAATCTCCGGCTCACACCATTATTACTTGGAGACACGCTGGGCAAATCATGATCTATTACCTGGAGATATTTTATCATTGGTCAGAGTGTTTTATTATAATATTGCTACAAACCTGAAAAATATCCACCTATTATGTTGCTCGAGCCAAACTAAGGAATATACATTGCTATTTCTACATATCAATTATATTCCAAGGGATAACAACACTATTCTCTATCTATTTCATTCCATTAACCAAATTATTTACCTCAACCAAATTAATTTCTCTTAGTAAGCCCCTAGTTTGACCAAGGAAACATAATGTCCAATAAGGTCATGGTCTGAAAACAAAATTCTCATTCCAAGATAATAATCAGGCCGTAAATGATCCTGGATATTGCCATAAAATGGTGACGGATATGAGGACTAGCAAAACCCACAAATTAATGACGCCACTATATCAAATATAAGCAACCGCTTGTCTTCCCTTTTACAACATCTCTCATCTACCAGTATCAGATCTATTGACTCCATACATGAACACTGACACAGTATCTAGATATTCAAAACCCTTTTTAATAACATGCAAAAAAAAAAAAAAAAATAGAAACAACATTTTGATCAACAACCATGTCAGTTAATTGTGTTGGAGTCCAAGATAATTCCTAAGAGATAGATCAGCAAAATATTATGTGTCAGATTTTACAATTAGCATGGTATCAAAAATGGAGATGGAAGAACTCACATGAGAATGAACAAATGTTTTATATATGCTATCAGTATGTGGTATATTTTGTAGTTGTTTGAGAAATTCAACATAACAACTTAAAAAAACTTAATCTCACTTTATTCCGAGATCGATATGCTCTTGTATGCCAAAACCAAAGCAGCCAGTATCACTGAAGTTTCTTCTCAACAACTCATATTCCTTCACTTTCAGTCCACTTTCAAGTAGCTGCATGGCTTTGTCACCTCTGACTGTAACATAGCATGCAATCTTCTCATTACGCCTGATTCCAAAGGAACGCACAGTATATCTTGCTGCATAATTATATCAACCACAAGAGAGTTCATGAGCAAAACTTTTATGTATTGACAGCATTACTTTCTAAAACAGCAAAAATTACCTTTAGAGAAAACTGGGGTCTGCCCACTCAACTGTTCCAAAACCTGCGAGAGAGAAAAACAAAATGCATAAGCAACAGCGCTGGTCAAGACTCTTGAAGAAAACACTTTTTTTTTACCAATAGAAAATTAGAAGAAGGCATATTAAAATCTAGAACAAATGGCTACTCTACAGAAATAAGACCTGGTAAGACTTGTGGGAAGAAAAGCCAATGCTTTTACCAAGAGACAAAGAACAAACGGCCCGGCTTGAAGAAAATAACAATATGCAACTTTACAGACCAATATCTAGCACATGCACTCTTGTTTCTCATGTAGCATATTGCATTGTGTCAGACGTGGAATCTTCACATTGTTCCAATAGTGCTTATAGATCAGAATTTTCAAAATAAAACGTACATGTATAAGAAACATCACACTTCCCTTAAATTTAGTTTATGAGCCAGATTACAAGATGGAATCATCATAAGTACCACCGAATTATGCTAAGCAGTCCTAACAGAATAAATGAGCAAAACCTTGAACATGAGACATTCTATCAGTGGGTAATGTATGTACAAATTATCTGACCACGTTGCCATTGTTCAGAATCACCATGTAGATAAACAGATTCAAACAAGGTTAGTCTGAAAAAGACGGAAACTTCACAATTTTAGTTTGCAACACAGTTCTCTTTCACCCCACGGATAAAAAAAATATCAATTTTGACAACCATGATAAAAGACTTGGACAAGACAAAAGATAGACCGGACAAAAGGGAGGAAAAAAAAGAACATCCTCGTGACTCGGAATCGATAACCAACTCAAGCAAAGATAAGTCATATCAAGTACCTTTGCCGCCCTGGTCAGACGATCGCCACTCTCGCCTACGGAGATATTGAGAACAAGCTTCTGTACCTTAATCTCCCTCATGGGATTCGCAAGCTTCTTCTCGGAGGCCTGCAAGGGAAGACAACCAAAACAAAAGTCATTTAATAGAAGGAAACACGAAGAAATCGAGCCGCGCAAGAGAAAGAAACGTAGCAGAAGAGAAGGGATCCGAATGAAGCTGACCATTGCGAAAAGCAGAGGCAGCAGCTAGCGCCGACGAACGGGATAGCAGAGACCCGACCACACGAACGGTATAGCTAGCGCCAGAAGAAATCGCGATATTAGGTTTTGCGTATCAGGGCAGAATGAAATAATACGAATGGACAGGGTTATTTTGGTCTTAAACGTAAGATATTGAAGGATAATTTTGATATAAAATGCTGTTAACCCGGAATATAACGTAACCTCACTCTTGCTGAGGTTATCAGATTCCGGGATAGATAACTAATTTGCTGATGTGTCGGGTATCTGGCTTAATTTGATAATCTCTGAATACCACAATCAAATACGGTAATAACACATAATCTTAGATAGATAACTAAGGTAATAAATAATTATCCTGAACTAAACGTACTCTTAGTGTTTAGTGATGATACGGAAAAATTTATGGAGGTGATATTGCGACGTCCTTCAAGGGTTTTTTTTAACATCAATTCACAAAACAGGCAGAAAATTAATACTGAGTTTACTTCATTCTCTAATGCAAGGAAAAAGAAATAGAGAATAAAGGGAAGGAAAAAGAGAGAGGAATAAATTCATTCTCCTATTTATCCTGTATTATTCAGTGACCAGAAAGCGACACGAGGAGATATGCTACTTCAAATTTGAATTAATAAAACAACGTAACAATACTATTTATTCTCCTTTTTATTTAATTTTATCTTCAGTGACTAGAATGAGAAAAGAGATATGCTACTTCAAATTTGAATTAATAAAACAACATAACAATAATATTTATTTAATTTCATCACAGTTACTAGACTATGCTGCATTTGCAGTTGACTGTGCTCGTCTCCAGTGTCTCCGTTAATTTGTCCGGACCAACACAGAAGAAATAACTATACTGCATTTACAGGCTCTTTACACTGTTATCATCATCAAGTACTCTGCAAGCTTGGTGCTCTAGTAAATCCTTCGTGCTTCATCCTTCATCCTTGATGAATGTATCTTTGTTCTGAAAAACATTCATGGCAAGCTGGCTGGTGGCACTGGCAGATGGAGTTGAGTGGCATTAAATCGGAGAGAAGAGAGGCTGACGGGATTAAAGAACAGGAGGGCCGTTCTTGCTATCTGCACCCTTTAGGACAAGGGAACCAATCCAAGATCTCAAGATCTGGCCATATCTCCATTGTGGTAGGCTCAGTGATGAGTCACCTCGTCACCTAAATCACCTGTGTCAGTTTTTTTTTTTGCAGATTTAATTATGTTTTTCATTTAATTCTTTGTTGTTGTGGAAGATGAAATTTTTTCACTAAGCAAATACCAAAAAAAAAAGAGTTGGGGAAAAAGTGGCTGAGAAAGGTCCATATCTCAAATCCTAAACAGAAATAGCAATAGATTCTGTCCCCGACAAACAAATCTAATAAAGAAATCTATCCTTCCCACCTTGAACAAGCCTGTTCATGTCCGACAGAAAACAGGCTTTCTGTGCCCTGAACTCCCTCCACGCTTCTCATCTGGCAACGTCACCGGTACAGCAAGCAGGAAATATGGAAAATTGCAGCCGTTGGGGTCCTGCTTTCACGCCATTCTCTCCCCTGCTCATTCGTCCGCTCACGAGATAACACAAGTGCACATCCGCCGTCACTGTCACTGCAAATTAAAATACTACGTCGGGAAATGGAAGGTAGGGCGGAGAGATAGAGAGAGAGCGGGGGCATGGAAGAGGAGGTGAAGAAAGAAGAGGGAGAGGAGGTGGGCAAAACTAACAGTAGTGGTGGTGGTGGAGGAGGAGGACGAGGGATGAGAGTGCTGGTGGTGGATGACTCCCCTGTGGACAGGAAGATAGCGGAGATGCTGCTCAAGAAGAATGGAGGGATGTTTGAGGGTAAGTGACCTCTTACCCTGTTTCACCAATCTAGATCTGTGCCTTCACTCATCTTCCTTGAACCTCTTGCTTTGGTGTGTGTTAATTAATGTTCATGAGCTGTGCTTTGTTTCTCTTCCCTTTAGATGGCGTTTCTAATTCGACTTCTGTGATTCCATGTTGTTGCTGATCTATTGTTTTTGGATGTTTGGGTTTCTTAGTGCTCTTACAGATAATTTCTGAGTCTTAATAATGCATAGATGCAGAGTAGACTAGATAGCTATGTGTACAGATCAAACATGCCAACAGGTTTCTATTGAAAAAATAGTAAAAGAGAGAATTTAGAAGGGAAAAGAATGAAATGAAGGTGTGGACTTTTACTAAGGTAAATTGCTTGCTTTTGTGAGGGTTGATCGAGCAATTTTTTCCCCCAAAGATAAAATTGGTAGATACTATGCCCTTTGCGAGTAATTCTTTAGATGGTGATGACTTTGAGATTGCTTCTGGTGTTCAGTAATATTTTGTTTAAAAATAAAGAAAGTGAAGGAAAGAATCCTTTTGTACAAGTTAGAGAATTTTTTGGCAAATTTCTGAACTGCGGCACTTAGTTTTAGCAGTGTAGTTCCCACAATTTACCTCCAAATTGGTGACTTCAAAAGTAGAAAATTTACCAAACTACCAATGAGAGCGATATCCATATAAAAAATATTTTTGAATTTGAATTATTGGTCATTAAGACCTTTTAACTAAAAGTACTTGAAGGTCAGTGAAGATCATAGACGAATGCCTAGGCCTTGTTGGAAGACATTTGTTGTTTAGACATTACTTATTTGAGTAGTTTGAGGCTATTAACTAATTTTGACCAGAAGTATTTAGCAATTTCTATACAATGAAAATTATAAACCATGACCAAATCTAGGTTAATGGCTCAAAGCAATTTTGAGTAATTTCCATTGAACATAGATAATCTAGTACTTTTGACCAAAGTACTTAATGACCCAAAGCAATGCATTTCAAGTGAAAAATAATTTTTGCATGTAGATCTTACTCTCACGAATTTATTGGTATCCTTATTTGTCCAAAGTGATAAAATTTTGGTTGTAAAAATTTTAAAAGAAAATAAATTAATTTTGTGAAACTATGAGCATTTTGGGTGTAAAGGAGTAAGTGAGAGAAAATTTAGAAAGTATGAGGCCTATTTTGGGAGTTCTAGAAACATTGGGCCAATGTGTAGAAAATACTTTAGTTTTTTCGTTTCCCTTTTGAGTTAGGGCATTTTGAGCCCATCAAGTGTGGTTGAGGAGGGTCATGTTGGAGGCTACATTTATTTAATAAGCTCCTTTTCCCGTTTGTTAGTGCAACATGAAATTAGAATGTTATTGGTGTTGCATTAGCCACATTTGCTGCACATATCGAACGATAGTAATTTAAATAATTAATCAAATAAAAAAATTTCTATGGCTTACTGCATATACTATACAAACAAGGAAGAATTCTACAAAATCACTAAACATAGTGTAAGAAATTTTATATACGCTTAGACATTGTAAACGAAAATTTGGCATGAGTTTATGCATAAATGATCATCCGCTTATATCTTGATTTTTATATGAAGATATAAATATTGTGCATATTCATAATTGTAGTCATATAAATGTATTACATGTAGTGAAGTCCTAATCAAGGATGCATAGCTATTAAAGGCGCTCGTCCAGCTATGCCTACACGCAAGGCATAGCTAGGAGAGCGCGCTTGGTTGCCTCGAGCGAAAGCCTTGTGAGAAATCGGCCTTGAGGAAACTGATGAAGATTCAGCTATACAAATCAGAAACATATAGTGATGATGATAATGGTATCATTGAGGAAGATGATGAAGTTTTTGATGATGTAAGTATTTAAATTACGTGTATGACGTATTTATTTACTAATGAATTTTATATTTATATTATTATTTAATATTTTATGGATTATAATTTTATTAGTGAAAAATTTGGCAGAAATTTCTTATATATGTTTAAATTGTATAAAATCTATACCTAGAGCACATTACTTCGATAACGCGTGTGCCTCATCTTGTGCTGTGCCCGCAGGCCCCATAGCACCTATGCGCTTTTAGGCGTCTCACGTCTTAAATAACTATGCAAGGATGTATATAGAGCTATGCTCTTCCTATCCTCTAAGAAGGCATACTAAATAATAATCATATGAATGGGACTGGAGTTGAATTCCAAACACCATTTTGTTTTGTTATTTCTCTTTTATGTACTGCCTCAAATTAACTTGTTAAAGCCAATTTAGTCTCTTTCAAGGGATCTCCAAACAACATTTTCATTGATTGATTTTTTTTCACTAAATTTTCTTTTCGTCTCATTTATTTTGTACTCGACATTCAAAACGAATTGCTTATTCATGTGCAAATTATCATGACTCGCTCAAATGACAGAGGATTGACTCATTAATTTGTCAAGTACATTAATTATTGACCAGCATATATCTCGCTTGCAGAATTTATTTAATTCTCATTTATTCCTTTAGTTTACTAATTGTTTCATAGTCGATGAAGTTTTCTTCTGTCTATTAAACTCTGCTAGTTGATTTTTTTTCTAAGTAGAAAAAAGTGGCAAACAAATCTTGACAGAAGAATGACATTCTCATGAATTTCAATTAAATTTCCAGAATGCTAAATTTTCCAGTTCTATTTCAGTCATTTCCGTTGATTCAGGCGTAAAAGCATTGGAAGTTCTTGGCTTGAATGAAGGGAAATCTGAAAGGACCCACATTAATGTAGGTCCATTTTTTTTTCTTCTTTTTCTAACTCATTGCTACTCTCTGATTCTTATAAATATTGCTGTCGAACACAGTCTATGTCTTTGAATTGTCGGGCTAACCTTGCAGTTGTATTTAATAACTTTTTTTTCCGAATGCATGAAAACTACTCTTTTTCTCTTCAAAATGGGTACATTGAATTCAAGGAGAATGCATCCCCACTACATACTTAAAACAGTACACATTAGTAACAAGGATCTTTTGCTTAGCAAGGAAGAATGTTTATGTGATAGTTTTCCCTTTTCTTGAGAAATAAAGAAATGAAAAAATAAAAGGGTTTCCCGGGGTACGAAGTTCTCGTCAATGCAGATTCCGGGAAAGGGTTGGATCACATTGAGTCTATCATATGCAGCCTTATCCTGCATTATAAGAGATTGTTTCTTTGACTCGATCCCATGAGCTCCAAGTCACATTACAGCAGCTTTATTATTGTGTCACGGCTCCCCTTCAAGTATATTGAAGATGAATTGAAAATATCTGCAAGTTGTATTATTATGTTCAAAAATAAAATTTGTTACCTAAGGTATTCTACATTAGCCATGCATAGTGAAGAATGATAAGAGAAAAATTTGGTTTTAAATTCCTAGGTACTCCTGTTCACCAATATGTATATTTATTTATCATTAAAATATTACATTAAGACCTTTATAGTGTATCTATTTATAAAAAAGTTCGTAACACTCCCTTCAAGTCAATTTGAAGACATTATAAAATTTATCTCGTTATAGATATACTAAAATCTTAGACCTCTTATACACTTAGTAAGTTTGCTAACAAGTCATTAGAACTAACAAATTATACAAGGAGTTTATTGGGTTGGCACTTTCTTTGTAATAAAGTGATAATCAATCTCAATCTGTATTCTTGTGGAACAGTCGATTAGAAGTTGTGTCTGACAACTTAATTGTCATAATATAACTTGGCTCGTAGTATCATATTCTAATTCAGTTATGAAGAGCTTAACCTAAATAATTTCACATATGGCTAGGGCGATAGCCCAATGTTTTGATTCGTGCATTCGATTTAAAAGAGAGTCTTTAAGAAAGTGACTAATCACACTTACTACAAGTGGTTTGTTGTTGTAACTTTGATCTTTTAACTAGTTACGAGCACTTGTCCTAGCATCAATTAGATATTAAGATCCATAAAGATGTCAGTTGTCTTAGCTTAAGTACACATTTCAACAATGAAAAATAAAAATCTACCCATGAGTGAGGTACTTCTATACCAAGAAATCTTAAATCTTCTAGATCTTTACTCTAAAAATGTTGAATGTAAATAAGTCAATAAGGAGCATGCACTTCTGAGATGAACTAAGATGAATTATTAAATGATGAAGAAGATGAAATACTGAATGATCTTAGACACTTCTAATTATCTCATATTGAATACGAGTACAATTGAAATTTTCAACTATGATTTGGGGGTTTGCTTCAGATTAGAATAAGACTTCTTTAATTTGCATGCTTGACCACTCTCTTCCTGAGCAACAAATACTAGAGGTTACTTCATGTATACATTGTCCATGAGCCCACTATAAAGAAAAATATTGGGTAAAAATCGAAAGAGCAGCCCTTGTTTTTGTTATCGTCGAAAGGATACTCCCTTTTGAAAATAATCAAAAAGGTGTCCCATTTTAAAAAAATATCAAAAAACACCCCATATCTTGAAAATACTTTGTTCTAGCATTGTTGTAGCAAGGTTGGTTAAAACCACTGCAATTGGAGTAGCTTTGGATGTCTAACCAGCAAAGAAACCATTGAAATAGATTTGTCAAGGCAAGGAACACTTTACCTGAAGCAATCTTAACCACAGGTGAATGACCAAGCAATCCACTCAATAAACTCGAGTATATCTCGTAGTCACTAATTGAGCATTTAACTAGAATCAAGATTTGCATCAATTTGCTAGATGTGACTCTGCTGGATAGGAATCTTAGCAGCTCAAGTGGCGAGGGTCAGTCTAGCTGAATCTACCAACAAAAGCAAAAAGCTCTAGCTGCTGCAATCCATGAAGCATAGGTCTTCCTAATTAACTCTACATGGAAATCTTCGTATAGCAAGAAAGACAGGGAGGAATTGTGATGTGGCATTAAGAAGTTAGGAGACGGTAGGGCACTTTTGAACTTTTACTAACTCTTGACCCTCACTGGTTGTAATTTTTTAACTATGGAATCTCAAAATTTATATTGATTTTGACAATTATGGTTGTGATACGTGATCTAAATGGATGAAGGTATAGTAGGGCATTCTCAATGAGTGAAAAGGATCGAGCAATAGTGGTAGGAAGAATGCATGTGGAGGTTACAATAGGAAATTGATAAACTTGTTGCAGATGGTTGAGCCACCTCAGATCAATAAAGACAGATATAAAAGGTCGTTGAGGGTGCAGTGCAAGATAAGAGGGTGTCACATTGTCCTCGTACAATCTCATGACAATGAATTATTTTGATCAAAAGGTAGACAAGATATGCGGACAAAGAATTGAAGGTAGATTAAAAACTTACTTGGGTAGGGGAGACTTGGTTGGGATGTAAATCCATGATAAATCCATGATAAATGCTATTAATTCTGCAATTGACACTATGTAGTTCATATGATACTCTTGTTTGGGATGTAAATTATGCAACATTTTAAGTTTTTCTGAATTTGTATCAAAAACATAAACTATTGTGTAAAGTATGATGTTTTTTTGCATGATGTTATTTTTCTTCTAAATTAGATGACTTAAATATGCATGTAATTTTTATTTTTTTAATGCATTTATAAAATTAAACTGATTAGCACTTAGTTGATTGGTGTAGATTTTCAGTTGACTTACTAAGTTGACTGCCATAACTTTTCAATTAACATAAGTGTCATCTGGTTGACTAGTGTGGGAAACTAAGTTAATTTAAATGTCAAATTTAGCACAGTTTTATAGGTCTTTAATGATATTTTAAAAATTTAAAAATTCCTTTTTAAATTTTTGATGAGTTTATGTAATTTAGAACGTTATTATTGAAGGATTGGTGTGCGTGATAGAGAGGTGGATATCCACCGTCTTTCTTTTCAATTTCTTCATTCATTCTTCTTTCTATCAAAGTTAGTACGCAGCGGAATAATAATAAAAAAATAGAAAGAAAGACTTGTAGATTTATTTGGTTCCTAACCCCCATGGTCAGTATGTCCAAAGCCTAATCACGGGAGGCATTCGACCATTGGTGGTCTCCTTTCTGGAAGTTTTTCGGAGAAGGAGAAATCTGTCTTACAGTTTAAGCACAAGCACAAGAGATATAAAATGAAGAATAACTTGTAATGAAAAATACAAATAAAGTGTTGTCGATCGATTCGGAAGGCCTGAGTGTTTCACACTCTGCCTAGTGCTTCCCTGGTCGCACGAGCAGAGCCTTGTCGTCTTTTGAGCATGGAATCGGGGAGTTGTAGAGTAAAGAATTGATGTTGATGAACGTAGAGCCTTCGTCTCCTTTTATAGAGTTGGATCATATCGTTGTCCGGATGAAGCCATATTTGGATCAAGCCTTATCCTTATCCTTATACTTATCCAAATCATCAAATTGAATCTAATCCTTTTCCATATCAGATTCTATGTTAATATTTTGACAACTCAATAATCTAGAACCCAGTCAGTCTACCGAACTATTAGTTTGGTCAATTGAACTGGTTTGGGTTTGGTTTGACTCAAGTCAAGTCCGGTTCACCCATTTGTGTTTATCTATTCTCTATTTTACTTTCCGCTCCAAGTTCATACAAAACACAAACTAGGGACCTAGCCTAGATCTGGAAGTCTACCTGATCTATTAGACTTACCTTTTGCTTGG
>JBBPFP011075733.1:0-24931 GCA_037974795.1 Kaempferia galanga | reverse complement strand
ATTCTATGTCGGCCATCGAGCCGCTATTCTTTTTCGGGCGTCGAGTTGTGATTGTGTTCCAGCCATCGAGCCGTGATAGTATTCCGGCCTGCATGCCACTGTTATATCCTGACTTACAGGCTGGTGTTGTACTCCAGTTGTGTGTCGCCTTCCGGATCCACATCACATCCACCCCGTGTCGTCGTCTCCCGCATCATGGCGACTCGACTAGCGTCATAACTAGCTCACTGATCTACCCAAGGGCGCCCCTAGGGTAGAGTATGTTTCTTATACTTAGCATTTACCGTATTTCATTATTTTATTATTTATTTAGCTTCTTACTATATACTTTTGGAACCCGCTTCGAGCATCGAAGTGCTAGGATTGGGGTAGTTTGATTATGACTTGCAAGGAGCGTTGACCAGAGGCTTTCAGATGAATTAGTCAACCCAAATGGCAGCTCACCCCTCTTCTCTCTTGATTATAGTGACTCGGTCAGCATCCCAGCTACACGACCGATAGCTTCACCTTCTCAGCTTTCAAACAGAACCATACGCCTTGCATAAAAATCAAACTCCCATTACTTGCGAGAATTGCTAAGCCTCCTACCGCCACACCATGGCCTAAGGGTAAAGTTTTAGGAGACTTTAATTGAAACAAAGGGGATTAACAATTGTTATCTATTTCTCATATTTTTGAAAGCAACACTTGGTAGCTCCAAAATTTGTTCCTATTCTTAAAAAAAGATTTTAAATTATTTATGAATAATATTTATAAATAATATTAACGAATAAAATTTATAAATAATATTTATTAATAAAACTCTTATTAATATAATAAATAAATAAATAAAATTTAAAATAAATAAATAAATTTATATTATAAATTCAACAATAAATTAAAACGATAATATATAAATAAATCAAGCTTATGTTTCTAGAAAATAAGATAAACTTGAATAATTATTTTAACTATTTTATTCAGTTTAGACTAATACCATAAAATTTAACTAGACTAGATATTTTACTGCTCTAATTTTTCGCGTGTTTGAGATTAAGTCTCTCCCTATAATTTTCAAAGACGTTTATGATTTTATTTTATATTCATCATTTTAATATGGAAATAAGCCTAATTCCTTCACAATTCTCCATAATAAGTCTATGAATTTTATTCCAATTAGAATGAGGTCATTTTGATCAGTCCAGATGATTCGAAACATATCAATCATCCGTATGATTCCGTGTGTGGATCCTTGTCGCTGGTCCGATCCACGTGTCGTTCCTTTTGACCGTTAATCCTAAGATCAACGAACAGTAGCATTCTCCACTCACCTGCGAGAACTTCTGGCTTACAGCGAGAAAGTAAGAGCTTGCGGATTTACAATATAGCCCTTGTCCAGATTCAATGTTTCATATGAAACTCAAGGTATTTTAGTCTTTTTAATGTTACCCGATCGGTGTGCTTTCCTTCTTGTAGCCGTCACCAGCTCCGGCTGTGAGAGAGAGGGAGAGAGAGAGAGGGGCGAGTGCGAAAAGGCAAAAGGGACGAAGAGGAAGGAGACGGCGGAAGGAGAGAGGAAAGGGAGACGAGAAAGGAGAGTTTCCGACGAAGCCGTAGCGTTCCTCTCTTTGAAGCCTCTCTTTCCGTTGATTCCACCTCGATAAAATTTAAAAAGCAGGAGTTAGGGTTCCACTCGCCGTCTAAAAATGGTCAGGACACCCTTTTTAGTTTTTCTCGTACCAGACGCAGTATTCGGTTCTTTCTCGTGGCTTCTGATAACCTGTCCACATTTTTGGGCCTCTTTTTTAAGGTCGATTTTTTTTTCGGTCAATTTTGTTCCTATTCCTGCATCGCTGCTCTCATGGCGTCTTCTGGGGGTTTCAAAATGGTGATTTTTTTCCATTAAGTATCAAATTTGTTCGAGGTGTATATCGACATATGATACTATCAAATTTGTTGATTCTGGAAATTGATTGGAATTCGCATCGTTTGAATAATCAGGGCAAGCATAGAGTAGATAGGTAGAGTCGTGCTTTGTATTAGTACCTCAAGGATAGTAATAAGTTTCTCTATCTAGGAAAATTTAAAGGTATTTTTTTTTCTTTTGTCGTAGCATATTTTTTTTTAGTAATTGATAAATTGTACTGTTGTAATCAGTGATAACTAAAATGTTTTCACGACTTTGGGTAAGTAGTTAACCAGAAAGAATGAAACTTGCCTGTTTTATTTTCATCTATTCTCCTTGTGAAATAAATCAAGTTGGCCGATGCTGAACTTGATGTTGCTGGTGTCGTGGAACATTTCTGTTGCTTTTGGTGCTTTAGAGCTGGTGGCATTTGTAAATCAATTATAGTCTTTGAAATTTAAATTGTTTCTCATTGATTAAATAAGTCCATAATTCTGAACTTCAACAGCACAAGTTGGGAAGAGGACACAGGGATAAAGTTCAACAGTTCATGGCTATAACTGGAACCAGGTAATATTCGTACTAACGATATTCATCTTGATCTTTAAATTCTCTAAGAGTTCTATTTTTTTGTTAATACTACCAAGTTACTTCAATTTTAATTTTTACTGTGGACTAGAAGTTTGTGGTTAAAAATGAAAAATGCCGGTCTTCTCTCCAATTTCCCTTGGTTGATATTTCCTCAGAGTGCATGAACCTAAAAAATAGACGTTGTGATTCCTTCAAACATGATTACTGGTGTAAAGACAAACATGGACAACAGAAAAAGAATTCACTACTGGTACTTTGACTGAGGATATTTCATTATTTCTCACTTATAATTCAATGGCTGAGGGACCCATGGAGCGGAGTCCTTTCTTCTATAACAATGCTTGACCATGTTCTTTCAGTTACTTGTGGTTTACAATTATCCACTCTGTGATACAATCTTTGGCTATTGCACCTTTGATTTTTTCTTGATTAATCCCTTCATCCAATTTAAGCTATTCTTTACTGTTTTCTATGAACAGCATGCTGCACATCTGTGTCTTGTTAACTCAAACAGCTGATGCTGTTGTTGCAGAAATTAATCATGAATATTGCATTTTTAGGTCAGCTTTTCATATTTTCATGAAGAGCAACTGCAAAACAATATATATTCATCCATTCCTGGTTTAAATACTGATAAATTGATTCCAATCCCAGATGAGACTATTTGTGTGTCTGTACCAGTTTGTCAGTAGGTGGTGTAGGGGGAAAAGTGGAAGAAGCAGTGGTGGAAGAGGAAGAAGCAGGAACAAAGGTTCATACCAATTTCTATTGTCACCTTGGAAACTGGGGTACTCTGGAGAAGTTGTTCATTGTCCTTCCTAGCCACCACAAACACTTTGTTGGATCACTCATGATTTTTTTTCTCAGAATCTCCTCCACACATGATGATATGACACTGTGTGATCAATGTGTTACTCCTTTTTGGCAATGTTCCATACTTTGATGCTCATTCAGAATTAGACTTCATGCTTGTTTCCTGAGAAAAAAATCATGGTTTAAAATTTCCATTCCATTAATTAAAGAACATATTGTATCTAACATGATACAAAGCCGTTTACATAATTCATAATATATGCTCTGTGTTAATTCAAGTTGAGATTCCTTCTAGAATGTAGCTATTAATTAAATAGCTCATGTTGGCATTCTTTTTCAATTCAATAAATTTTGTTTTATGCAATAATTTTTACACTCTACTTGGAACAGCAAGTTTAAGGCACTTTTCATATATCTTGAGTATCCCTCCCTCGGGACTTTACATATATCTGTAGTATCCCTCCCCACCCCCTACCCCCTCTATTATCTCTTATAACTTAATATTCTAACTTCTATAAGCTTAACTTTGCAGTGAGAAAGCTGCTCTTCAGGCTTTGAAGGCAAGTGATTGGCATTTGGAGGGGGCTTTTGACATGTTTTACAGCCAACCACATATTAGAACTGCCACTGATACAAGACATCTTGAAGAGCTCTATAATAGATACAAAGGTTAGTTTTTTCTTTGACTGCTTTGGTTTGTGTTGTGAAAGCATTTTAACAAGCTCATTTGTGTTAATTTCATATATATTTTTTGTTTATAACTCAACTGCTACGCTCTGGTTTTCCAAATAAAACTACAAGGCATTGCAATATGAGAGGAGAAGTAGATTGCTAAAATATGTAAGTCCTGGACATATGCTCTATCATTCTTTTCTTGTTTGATTAAGCATCTTGGATACCAACTTGATAAGCATGCTTGCCGGGATTATGCTCAGAAATTCTTTCCACTTGTAGTTTCATTCCTCATACCGCATACCTGTCACTCTCAGATTGTTGTTTTCCCTGAGTAAGATGTTTTAGTGCTAAGAAGTTTAGAGGAATCCCATGCAGCAGCCGATAATCTGCTCAAAATCCAGTATTGTTTCCGTTATCTACTTGCAACCATATGCTGCTCTCCACTTCTTTCCATGTCCTACACTGCTTTCCAGATGCCTGAATCAAAGACCTTTCCTTTGAAAGCTTGCGGGACTCCTGATCTCCCATGCTTTCTGGTCATCATTTGAAACCATAGATCATTAGGATTTGCCAACATGTTAAAGGACAACTTCCCTATTAAAGCTGATTTGTGATCTTCTAAATTCCTCAAACTCCATCTGCCTTCATCTTTTGGTCTTGTGATCTTTTCCCAACTAATTATGTGTACCTTCTTCTCTTGAGCTTTGTCACCCCATATGAAGTCTCTAGTTAGCTTCTCTAGTTTACATGGTTGTGTAGGGATTTTACTTACATTTGTCGTGTAAGTCAGAATGGTCATGATCGCCATCTGGGCCTAAGTGAACCTCCCTGCTATTTGCAAACAACTAGCTGTCCAGCCCAAGAGCTTAGCTTGACTGTCAATTTTGTCTTGGTTTTGATGTTTTGGTCTTCTCCCATGGATGAGCTTGAAACCCAAGTACCTACCTAGCTACTTTGTTTACTTGAGACTCGCAAGCCTAGATATCTCGGTTCTTGTGTCTTTCAAGACATTCTTAGAGAAGAAGACTATAAACTTTATTGGTTTCACCCTCTCCTCCGATGCCCCAGAAAACCAGTCCATCGTTTTCGTAACTGATTTTATTTGATTGCTAGATGCCTCACTAGGAAAAATGATGTCATTTGCAAAAAGAAGATGAATGAGCCAGTTGAGTGACCTTTAGCGTAGATCAGCCAAGCTTGACCATCCCTTTATTATTTAGACGGTTGTTGATGCTTTGTTACCTATCATAATCTTTCCAAGCATAAGACGAAAATATAAGGGGAAAGAGTGCAACCTTGTCGAATGCCTCCATGAAGGTTTAAGCTCCTTTGTCTTCTCTCTAGAGTATTTCAAAGACAGAGTAGAAACTATTGGATTGTATGTCGCGAGTAGAGAGGGTGAATAGGTGTGTGTCATTTTTGTTGTTTGATTGTGCTTGTCTCTATAATTTGTTAATTGCATAGTGGAAATATATTAAAAATAGCAAGCATAAAACACGAGTACACAGAAACACAAATCAATTTATGTGATTATGGATGTCCAATTCATATTCCATGACATATGATCCATTAGTGATCACTATCATAATTGCCACTATATTTTCTCTTCGAACACCTTTCGGAGGCAGAGAAAGTAGAGTAATCAATTTGGGTTGGGTTCGTTGGTTGGCTCAGCCCACCAAATAATTTAAGTGGGTTGCGTTTAAATTTTATCAACCTATTAAAAAGCGGGCATAAACGGGTCAGCTCTCACGGTTTGTGGGTGGTGAGGCGGGGCGGGGCAGAGTGGGTTCTGGTTGGCTTGCTGGTTGAGAAGGAAAAAAAATGGAAAACTCAAAGTTTATTTATGAAATGATCAAAATCAATGAATTGTAGGGATTTTTATAGATTTTTTATTTTTTTTAATTTTTTTGGTGGGGTGGCCTGTCTAACCTGCAACCCACCCTAAGTTGGGCTAGGTTGGGGATTTCCCAGCCCGTCCCGCCACAGGCCGGCCCGTCTAAAAAGTGACAACTCTAAGAGAAATCTATTCTTATAGCAAAAACACAAAATACAATAAAATAACAAAATAGTACATGATCTGTTGTGATCACTATCTGAATTGCCAATGTATGACTTGGTGGTTTGGGATGTAAAATATTACTTAATGCCAAGACCAGTAAGAGAATTAAGGTAAACTTCATTAGATAAAAAATATGTACTACATGCTTAATCTGTTTAAGAGATACCTAAAGAACTAAAGTTATGTGAACCCAACCATAAAAGTTGCAGTTGTTGATGTCATTATCATTGTTATTAGTGCCGTATTTGTGGCCATAGTCTGCTATCCTTGGAACAATATCTTTAATTGTTGATTGGTGTAGCTAAAACCATTCAACAATCTTAGTTATTTAGCAGTAGAACTAACTGTTAGTTTCTAGATTTGAGCTAGTTATTCAGCAGCAGAATCAACAGTTATTTTTCCTCAAAATTGATTGATCTCAAGGATATATTGTTGTATGCATCTCAGAAAAATAACAAGCATCATAATGTATACATGAATCATTATTCATCTATTCTACTACCATAATATCTAATTTTGCAAATTGATTGTTCCTGTTAAGAAGAAAGTTGTTTATTTGTTGCAGATCCATATGTTGATATGATAGTGGTTGATGGGATTTCTCTTCTTTGCACTGATTTGCAAGTAAGATTTGGTTAAGGTGTTTGTCATATGTACTAGTTCATGCTGTTTTTGTGCATCAGTAAATTCTGTCAGTGATTTTGAAGTGGATTCTAGTCATTCTTCTTGGACTTTACTATCTTTGACTGGGATGTTTGACAATTTGATGGTGATAAGACAATTGATGAATTGCAACCATGATGCTTATTGACTACAAATAAATATTTTCTACTTCATGTTTTTTTTTTTTTGGGCTGATGGCTATCTATCCATTCTACTTTTTTTTTCATAGCATACTGAACTAGGTTGTGGCTGTATAGTAACATTTTTGTTGATTGGGCTGTTTTCTTGATAATCCTACATCCACAATGATTAAAAAAAAAAATATCTACAACTGTGAATGCTTATTTTTTTATTGATGTTGAAAATTTTCTTTAATTTTATTTATTCAATTTATTGGTTTTCATGAAACTTGCATTGTAACTCAATCATGTTAATTTGCTCCTGAGAATAAATTAAGTTAAACACTTCGTGAGGTATAAATTCTATCTCATATTTACAAACTGTATTTTTAGATTCCTCTGTCAGTTTTTCTTGCTAGCAATTCATTTGCATTGCTAATCTTTTAAAACTATTTCTTCATATGGCTAGTAACATAGTCCTGGTTGTTGCAGGTGGATCCTCAAGATATTGTTATGGTGAGTGTATTTATGATGTAGAAGAACATTTTGCCTTCTGGTATTGAATTTGAGTAGTGAATTTTTTTTCCGTTAGTCTTTTAAGTTTTATGTGTCTGGTGATTATCGATTGCTTAGGAGTTAATAGCTTGTTTTTATCTCTCATTTCTTGTTGATGGATAAACTAACATCTTTTTCTATTTTCAACGTTTCAATTCTTAAATTAGGAGTCGGCAAGTTTTCCTTATTATTTGATTGCTATTTTAGTTGATTTTTTTTTCATGTTTTGCCATGATGGTTGCAACACTGAATAAGACGTTATGGGCCTATGAGCATGTGTCTGGACTCTGGGACATATCTTGATGTTGGTGCATCCAAATGTTGGGAATGCTCATGATTATATTTTCTTAAGCTTTATTGAGATATTTGTAGTTGTTAGAGAGACTGTCCCAACTGTGAATATTTTCACTTTCTTTCTTGCATGTTCATGTTATGTTGTTAACTATCAATGCTGGTTCTGTGACACTTTTTTCAACTGGACATTTACTTTCTTAAAATGTGCATAACATATCTGTATATGTCCACAAACAAATTCTCTTTTGCTTGATGGTGATTGAAATTCAAGCAAACTAGATTAGATGAATTGGCTATGGTAAAAGTGGAATAAAAAAATTAATCATATTTAGATTCTAAACTGATTTATGTGTTTTTTCTGTTCATTTTTAAGTGGTCTTTGTTTTTTTTTTTTTTTTTTTTTGCATTTGCATTTGCACCGTTAAGGCATTTAACATAAACTAGAAGAGAAGAAATCAGAAGCTAAAACGGAGTAACACCCAGAAAAATGAGGAAAAAAGCAAACTAGATGGACAAAAAACAGAAGAAGCTAAAAACAAATGCAATTTTTTTAGAAATGCACTTTAGAAAACCAAAAGATCAAGAAAGCAAGGAATAAACAAGAAAGAAAACAAAAAACTAGAGAAGAGGAAGTGAAGAGTGAACATCAACCTCTGGTTATCTAATCTGAAATATTCAGTGAGTTGTATTCACATTCATGTATACTAGTAGAATCAAATTTAACTAGAAATTGATAACCAGACGGAATACTAGGCATGAAGTAAATTGTCCAATGTGTCCAATTTCATCCAACTTCATACCTTTCCGGCTTGAATCTTATATCTTAGAGAGGTCATATTTCTGTAGTTGGTAGCAATATCAGAAAGGTGCATTGCCACCTGCTTAGGTAGGATGCAATGTTGGCTTGCAATGCTTCGGTAGCCTATAGGTTGTAGTTTGTAGACTGAGAAATGCCGTTTCTGGTACGTACAAGCGTTTCCTATTTCTTGTTTCTCATGCATATCATGAGTTTAGAGTCCATGATGTTCTTTGTGCAAGAGAGTGAAATACCTGTTGTTATCCAACTGTAGATTAACTTATAAAGCATTCACTTTGGTAGCACCCGACTGGGATGATAGTGAGATGCTCAGCCCTAGCTTTTCCTTGTCAGATGACTAGACCAGTGCCCTAGTAATTTTAACAACACATCTGGTGCAAATGGTTTTTGCTGCTAAACTTGATACTTGAGCCTAATTGTCCATGGTAGGTTTACGATCCTGTCTTTTCAAGCCAATTTAATTGATGCTAATAAGTACTTTATAGGTAGTTGAAAATGCTTCAGCTATTACGATTTAGTTGGAATTGAACTCCTTGGTCTAGATGCACTTAGTGGTCTGAGTTTCAGGTTCTTCATAGGTTGAAAGACTTGCGGAATTGCTATCATTTATGAGTTCAAAATTTTCTAGTATGTGATTTTTTTACAATAACTTGATATTGAGATTTGTTAAAAGTTGATTGGTTTAGCACTTATTCTAAAAGTTCTAGCTACAAAATAAACCAATTTATATAGTTATATTCACAGTACTCCCACTCTTTGTGGGTGTCTATGCTTCATTTGCTTGGGCCAAACCCAGAACATAGAATGTGAATCGTGGATCTCTTGCTCTTGAATTATGTTAAAATTGATTGGTTAATCACTTACCCCAAAAGCATTTAGGAAATTGACCAATTTATGTATTTATATTCATAATCAGCTTAATTTGTACATTATATTCTCGACAAGCTTGATTAAATTAATTAGGGCAAAAATCAAAAGGGTGCTCCAAATTTTACAAATCATCAAAAGGGAACCCCTTTTTCAAAAAAAAAAAAAAAAAAAGGGTGCCCCTTCCATGATTTTATTCCAAAAATACCCATTAATCCAACACTATTGATGTATTTAGGGTGAATTTATGATTTATATCGTGTAGACTTAGTAGTTGTTACAACGTGTAGAAGTTATTCAGTAGCTGCTACAACGTATAGAAGTTATTGGTTTGCTATTACAACGTGTTTAGCATGAAATTAGGATTTAAGGTCTCTGGACACTGTTATATCAAAACATTATTTACCAACTTGCTCAAAATTATTTAAACTTCATCAAAATCACTTTAAAATAGTTGTTGAAGCTATTATGTAGTTGCTACAATCATAAATTCTAAACTCACCCTCTACATGCTGCTCGATAGCTTTTACACGGTGTAAGTCCTAAATCTTAAATCCTAAACTTACTTTAAACACGTTGTAGCAGCTAGTAGCTTCTACATGTTGTAGAACCTACTTGGTAGCTTCTACAACAATACTAGATCCAAGGGTATTTTCGGGGATAAATCATGAGAGGGGAGCCCATTTGATTTTTTTGGAAAAGGGGTGCCCATATGATGTGTCTCTTAATTTGGGCCGCCTTTTGATTTTTGCTCAATTAATTATATTTATTCAATACAAGAATTAGTTCAAACATGTAGTTGGAAAAATAATAAACATAAAATCTTCCATAACCTTCAAATCCATTTAAGTGCTAACCAAAAGGAGGGATAAGATGCAATGTGCTGGAATCTCATTAAGACAACTTTAATATAAATTCCAGCACAAACATGAATCATTTATACCCAACTCTTAGAAAATTAGCAGTCAAAAACACATGGAATACCTTCCATTTCTTTCGTTTGAATGAAACATGGAATTTAATATCTTATGGATCTTAGCAAGTTATTGATGAATTCTCATCTAATGTGCACCCTATATTTTGTGCTCAGGCTTGTATGTCCTTTCTTTCCTCCTTTCGTTAAGTTACCCTCACTGCTTCTCTATCTCTATATGCCTATCAACAGTATGCAGAAAAGACCAACTCTGCCAATCAGCTCTACTGTCTGTTGTGATTGTCTTAAGATTTATTTGATTCCCCATTTGCGTTCAACTAACCTTGTGGTATCTTGAATACTAACCTAAAGGTTTGATTTCATATTGTATCTTGTATATTACAGTTGCTTGTATTTAAAATTGTTATGCAGTTAGTTGTATCTTGGCACATGAAGGCTGCCACAATGTGTGAATTTTCACGGCAAGAATTCATTGGTGGATTACAATCACTTGGGTAACCTTTGTTCCGCTGATTAGTTGTGTGAATGATGGTTAGTCGCTATGCTGACAGTAGAACTGTTTGATGCAGGATAGATACAATTGAAAAGTTTCGTGAGAAGTTGTCATATATGCGTAGTGAGCTAAGAGATGATCGTTAGTATTTTTTATTCTATTCCATTTCACATATCACAAGTTATTTACAATATTTGGTTTCTTGTCATGTTGAAAGTTCATAGTTATTCTTATTTAATGAAAACCAAAAATAGTTATCTATGCTTTCTAATAGTCATTTTCTTCCCTATGTTTCTTCTAGAAAGATTTCGAGAGATATACAACTTCTCATTTGGCTGGGCTAAAGAAAAGGTATGCCCAATCTCTACTAATATGGACACTGGCTAACACGTTTGTATATGCCCGTTGAATATTATGGCTCCATTATTGATGGAATATTGATGACTTGCTAATAACTTGTATTGCATGGCCAAGTTTATTCTTCATGATCTTCTGCTAGGAATGCAATAGAAATATTATGTGAACGGTGAGTTGTGTATCTTTTCATTGGATAAAGTGTATCAGTATGGTACGAATATCATGATATGTATAAGAAACAGTCATTTAAACAACTATAGTGCATGTAGAAAAGAACTTTAACAGTTATGTCGGACTGGTTCACTTTGTTTGAAAGCTGTTTCCCAAGTTATTTGAAGGACAAAGAGCAAGTAAATTCCATATAGGGTTCAAGTCTTACTCACGCATTTGATTACTTAGTTATTCATTTTCAAGGTCTATGTGCATTTTTGTATGTTTCACTAACATTTTCATGATCCATTAGTTTGTTATTTTAACATTTATTTTTTTCTTCTAAAAATCACTTATGGTAGCAAAAGGTGGAATCCGCCATCCTAGCGGCCCCACATGGACGGCCCCACAACCATATGTGAGGAGGTAAATCGGAAAGTTGTAGTTGGCTAGTGTGGGGAGGGCTTCTTTCCTCAGCTTTGCCTACATTCGAACCCTTGTCCTATGGTAGCAACTCTGCCCAGTACTAGCCAACTTAACCGGCTTCTAAAAATCACTTATGGATACTACTTCAGGATGAGCATGTAAAAATCCCACTTTCCCCTAGTTCGGGTGAAAAGAATCAATTAGATGTCAAGAATGGGATAGGTACTAGATATCTCTTGAATTGGCTGATACTGAGTGAGTGGTCCATGGTTTATCATGATTTTCAAAATCACACAATTGTGAAACTTATAGACTAGATTACTTTTTGCAATCTCATTGTAGCCATGGAATCATATACATTTTGATCACAATATTTGATTTTAACTAAGTTAAAAGGAAATAAAAATGTCCTAAATATTGTATACAAACTCATTTAAGGTACATAGTGACAAGATATGCATTTAATACATCTCAGCAAATGATGTCGTTATAAACCTGAGCCTATTTGTTTAAGGTGCTCAACATTTTAGATTGTTACATAAAGTATAAAAACATATAGGCAACTAAAGATAATAAGTTAAGGGCCTGTCGCAAATTAAAACTAAGCTACTACAAAGTAGAGAAACAAGTTTAAAAAACTAAAGTTGATAACCGTAACGATCAACAATACTGTTAAAGAATTCCATCGTAGTTCCTTTGGCAACATAACATCCTTCCATCTTACTATAATTTTGCTTGTATTTTATCCATCATGTATGAGGAGGCCTTTTTATAATTTGGTTGTGCAAGTTGTTGAGAGTAAGAGTGTTCTTTGTTCTATTCTTTTGCAGGGACAAAAATCTTTAGCACTAGAGACAGCTATTGGCATGTGGCAGTTGCTGTTTGCAGAATGGCATTGGCCTTTAGTTGATCATTGGTGTCAATTCTTACAGGTATGAAACTGTCACCCAGGATGAATCAGACTACTCAACATGAAGAAGTATCATACCTTTAGCATAATATGGTTTGACATACATGTTAAGATTATGATTCAGTGTACTAGAGGATCATTGGTTACACCGGAACCATGGATGAATTTTCACCTTTTTTGGTTTGATTGGTATCTGAACTTTAAGTTAAGATTATTTCGAAAGATAGTTCATCCTTAGAGTCTAATTTTTAACAATAGCAGAAAATGAAAATCCCACAGTTTTATTCTCTTGTTTAATACTTGTGAGGCTATATTGTTATAGAATTACCAAAAGATCGGGATTATATTGTAGCACCTTGAACTTGTCTAGAACACATTTGCTTATAATATTTCAAATAATAGGAATGTAGTTTGACTTCTCTTATTAGCTAATCTTCACGAGATGTTTATGATTGCACTTCCATCTTCATTTTCATTATTCATGAAAACCATCATAATTATTTTTTGATTTTATTATTATTTTGAATATATGTATATAATTAACAAAATTAAGAATGATTTGAAGTACAATATTTCTATTTTTGGGTTTGTATGTGAAAACAAATAGATTAGGCTAGTAATTCAAAGTGGTGAATCTTAGAAATAATTATCTATTTAATAAATGAAAATGTAGAAGTTTCGTGTGATTGCTTTTAGCAGATTAACCTCTGGTTGGTTTTGTAATTCTGTGATTGTGGTAGTAAAACTCACAATGTGGTACTAAAATTTCTGTGACATTCCACTAAAGATGGGGTTTTTGTTCATTTTCATTTGCAAATACCACAACAAATGGTTGTTTTGGTTCTGCATCAGTTTTATGAAGTTGTTCTTTGCAGACATTTTCAATTTTCCTTTACGCCTCTACCAACGTAAAATAACAGTTTGTTCATAATATATCGAGTGGATGGCTGTTTCATTTGATTTTTTTTAAAATTTTCATTATCAGCTAAAACATAACAAAGCAATATCAAGGGATACTTGGTCTCAGTTGCTGGAATTTGCTAAGGTATGCCATGCAGACATGTAATTCTTAATTGTGTGTGTGATATTTTAGGATGATGCTTGCAGTGGTCAGTATTTTATCTTGAATTTCTTTTGTAGTGTATACGGAGTTCCATTGTCCCTTATTGAGTCCATATTCTAATTTAAATTGTGTGTGGAAGCCGTGCCTACTTTTGACGCATTCTTTTTATAAATGTTTGCCAGTTTAGTCATGAATATTGAAGTTTTGTATTTTCCATGTGTATTTATGTTTGGGACTTGAGGAATTCCGGACATATTTTAAACCAGGAAAGTGCATTGGTACATTCATGCTACTGCAGACTTCAAATCGAAACATCCCAATACTATTCCCCATTCACTTTTGACGAGCGAAACTAATTGCACTATTCAAAATTTGTGGATAATTATAGCATGCCATGTTTAAATCTATCTTTTTATGCGGAGTTGTTTATTATGTTCGTGCAAGCTTCTCATTTGCAACCCATAAAAGGCAATATCACTCCAGCAGATGGTTCATAACAGAAGGTCCATTCTGTGCCCATCCTATTACTATCAGGGGTCATTCACATTGGTTCTGTCGATTGCATCAACTATCAATTTGTTCTTACGTTTTTCATGTATAGAGTGGTTCTATTAGTTTTAGTTATTATCTGTCCTGATGTCCAAATTTTGATGTGTCCTCTTTCAGACTATTGATCTTCAACTCTCCAACTATGATGAAGAAGGTGCTTGGCCCTATTTGATAGATGAATTTGTGGAATACTTGACTGAAAATGGAATCGTCCAGCGTCCTCGAAATTGAGAACCCATATATTTATACTGGCGGTTTTACAAATTCTTCTCATCTATTCATTCATGAAATCATTCTGCTCTGGGTTGGGTCCTCATTCAAAACAGGCAAGAAAAGCTTTCTAAATCTTGCTCTTTCGAGATATAAACGTACAAGACTGAAGCATGATGAAGAAAACTTTTTAACCTGCACTTTGTCGGTCGCGTCTCTGGTTATTGTAGGCTTGTATTGCCTTGTGTTGTTGCTTCTCTGTTCTTTACTGCGTGTGATTGCAAATGAAAATCTTAGTTAGAGTCCATTATTCTAAAGTTATAACCACTATTCAATCTGAAAATAAAATTGCATTTTGACAGTATGTTTTGCATCTTAAGATTGACCGTGTTTATTGCCACAGTATGTCATTTGATGTTAGTGGGAAAAAACTTATTTAGTTATTTATTGCCTGGAATTTTATTTTAGTTTCTGTAAGGTTACTTCTGTCATCGTCCCTAAAATGACAGTTGTGTGTGTTTTTTAGCCTATTTTGAGTAGATGAATTCTACTTATTTAGATCTTCCCCAGTGCCACAGATATCATAGAAGATGGCCCAGAATATTTATCCTTTGTTTACTCTAGGTATGGATCAAGGAATGGAATTGGTGAAAAAAAATCTAAGAGAAAAAGAGATGGTAATTAAAAATATGCAGTTGAATTCGCAACCGTGTAGGCTCGCACATGGTCGTGCATGAGGCGACCATGTAGGACTACTCGCAGCCGCTGTACAGGGCCGCGTAAGGCTACTGAGCTGGGTCGTCGGGCAACCGCGCAATGTCGTTAGGTGCAGGGCCGCGCAAAGTGACCTACATCCTTTTCCACGAAATAAATATTAAAAAAAATTTACGTGAAAAATGTTCATTTTTATTTCTACCCTCCCAAAGAATTTTATATGTAAGCAATAAAACGACTTTTCTACTAGAGTATTAATCAACTCCAAAACCACAGCCCCAAGGGAGAACCGGCTACCTCTAAAGAACCATTTCTTAACCAAAAAAAAAAAAAACAAGGACTAACTCACAATCTAATTCGTTGAAGGCATTGTAAAATAAACAAAACGCGATAAAAATTCTCAAAAGATAGCAGCTGATTTACTTTGATTTGGAAAATCATCAGAGTGAGAGACATGAATGAATTGTTCAAAAGAAGAAACAATTGAATTCAAATATACCCTAGGCAATTAACGGACATATCCCAGCCTGACGCAAATTCCATTGATCGATTTCTGAAAGTTTACCATTTTCTAGAAATCGGCCAATTACCAAATAACTTTTCTGTGCCGATTCAACTGGAACCAGCCTTGAGTATTAATTTCACTTCATGATTCCAAACTGAACATATGGTCACGGGCTACCTCCCATATCCTGCATAAGCAGATCTAGTATTATACTAGTCTCAAAAACACACGCTGCTCTGTAAGCAACCGCAGATGTATCGATCAACAATTATCCGGTCAAGATTCTAGAGTTAGAGGAAAGAAAGCAGACAAAAAAAATGATATCGTAAAACTTGAGCAGAATCTTAGTCTACTCCATCAGCCTCGTGATCATCACTGTCAACATCGATACAATAAGCATCGGCTGATTAATTTTCTTCTTTTGTAAAATTTGCCTCTGTTTCATTAACCACAGGATGTTGCTTCTCCATCATCCCGGATAATGCTAGTTTTGGTGACCACTCGAGGACATCATCGATAATATTGTACACCTTCTTCTGGTATCTACAGACGATACATGAAATGAAGAATATTACATGAATGTGGAAACTAGTAATGATCATGAACAAACATTTTTTAATATGGATAGCAACAAAAGAAATGACAACGCAGTTCATATTTAAACTTATTACCTAGCTCTGGCAGCCTCATCAGGAGCATGATACCGAAGCAACAATATGAACAGCACAGCTCCAATGGCATATGTAATCCTTGCTGTCCACTTTGGTTGTTCTTCTTCATCTTTCTCTGGCCAAAATCGAATCAGCTCTCTAAACGTAGTTTCCTCAGCATTGATATTGGGGAAAAACCAGATGCGCTTTCCCAAAATAATATATAAAATGCCAAATATTGCTCCTCTCACTGCATGATGCAAGAATGAATTCAGAACATTTAGTTTTCAGACTATTGCCTGTGCAATTATGAAGAGGGTAACCAAATATTCAAGTAGTAAAGGCATGTGAATGGTTTGTCCATGTGCATTCAGGACGAGAACCTTTGGTTTGTCAACCTATAAAAATTAAATTGTGTATATGACCTTTTTAAGATGTTGAGCTCTCTTCTATAGATACTGAGCATCTTCGATAGTTTCTAGAATATGCAGATACATTTTGGGCATTGTAGCATTCCAAGTTTATGTAACTGAATTAATCTTCATCATTTTCTTGATATTTTTTTGGCTGTCAACTTCATTATTTCCTAGGACCATGTTGTGTTTCCTAATTCAAATAGTCTGTGTTGATTCAATACAAATCTCTGTTAAAATTACGAGAACAGAAAATTCCTGGGAAAAAAAGGACGTCCATTCAACAAAAACAAGCTTAAAAATAACTTACAAATGAAGATAAAATGATAAAATAAATTCAAAATATTAAAATATATGAATACTGAATAATATGGCATTGCAGAACTTACATAGTAAGAGCGTGACCAAGAACAACAAAGCTCCAGCACAGGCATATAAAACAACTATCTTGCATTGGTAAGGGTATACAGGGAAGAGGCAAACAGCAAGTGCAACCAAAGGCCAAAGGAATGAAAGAATTGTTTGCCATAGAGTCCGTCTTTTCATGAAAGTCCATGCAAAAAACCCATCATTTTCAGAGAATAGTTGCTCCTGCAAATAAAAATGAAGATTAAATCATACTTTTTGTTTTTTATTTCGACGTAGCTAACCAACTGGGGGTGGGGGTGGGGCAGGGGCAAAGAATTTTGTGAATAAAGTATTATTCTGGAGATTATTTGATTTCGATAAGGTTAGCCAAAAGAGGCTTCCAAATTAGATTACATCTTTTAATAGAACCAGGACACAAGATTTCTGACCGTATGCAATTTATAATCATGCGGATTACGACCTGTATTCAGTTAAGAGTACTATAAAGTGAAAGGCAAAGATATGGTAAAAATCGCATCAAATACCCATTCAAAAAATAATAATAAAGGTCATAGATCCATAAAAATTGGTAGCCTAATGCATGAGGTTTTTCCAATGGGAAGAGAATTTCCGTGCTTTGCATCCTATGACACTAAGGATTTTTTGGAAATATTGTAGTGAACAATCAGAACAACGAATAGCATGCACACATTTCTTTAGGGATTTTTACATCTCCTATTTGAATGTTAAAAATTGCACACTCATAATCGCAAAGGTTGATTGCATGGATGTAAATATATTAATTTTCATATGTCAATATCATAAATAAGTAAAAAACATCAAAAATATTAAAATATTAATTTTTAATATATATATATAAGAGTTATTTTCATGTCAATAATGTTAAATCCCATCTAAAAGATTAAATTATTTTTTATAGTATATGTAGTATAAATTCATAATTACCAAACATAAACACTTAATTTTATAAAATCAAAATGAACCTAAAATGATTTTCACCGATCCACACAGGGATTGAAGTTGATTTCTAATAGTTACTAAATTTAGAGATACAACAAGAACAACAACTAAACTGTTATCCCACTACGTGGAGTTGGCTATATGGATCCTGCTATGGGCTTGATCTAATACTATATCCTCATCTATATTTAAATGAATTTTATCAATACTAATTGAGTTTTTTTAATCTCCCTCACCTTCTATTAATGTGCATATCTACTATGGTTACATATTACCTAATTAGAGCACTTATTGGATGCCCAAAGTACCTCTTAAACATGTGTCTCAAAGTTTTCCCACATTAGACACAACCTCAACTTCCTTTCTAATATTCTTGTTTCTTATCCTACTTATTTCCATATCTACATATTCACCTTAACATCTTCATCTCTACGACTCTCATCTTTCGCTCATGTATCTGTTTCACATGCACTACTCTGATTAGAATTCTGACATCAATTTCTAAAGATGATTGCGAGCTGCAAACATCCCTCCAATGTTTTCTTCTATATTTCTATAGAGATTGCATTTGTGGATAATGAAGTTTACAACTTGGTTGTTTCCCAGAGAGCTCATCAATAGAGGTTCCTTCATTTATGAGTCCTCTCGTGTTGGTTTCTCTATTACAAGGAGGAACCATCAGGGAATAGACATGTTGTGAGATTGTGGCTGCAACCTCTTTTTCACTGGATGATCAAAATGTTTGTGAAGAGACTAAAAATTGAACCATCACTTTTATTGCAATCTCCTCTCCTCTGTTTCTCTTTCTTGTTTGCTATATGCTCGTGTCAAGCAAAGGTTTTTTGTGGCATAGGGGGAACATACCGGCGATAGCCTTCCAAACCATCCTTCCTTGTTTCATTTCTTCTCACCTAGCTTCCTCACATGTCTAGGCAATGTGCCTTTTGATGTTTTCAAGGTCAAGCCATTGACAATGAACAACAATCTCACCATCCTTGATGACATCCTTAATGTTTTGGGTAACAAAGTTTGGCAATGACTCTTGATAATGAACTCAATGCATGAATTCAAGTTCTAAGCAGTGATTTCATGTGAGTGTGCAATGACGATTCGCAACAAGAAGATTGTATCTGTTATTCCATTCCTATTGTGAAATCTGGATCATGGTAATACATTTGCAATTCTGCACAAGGTATTAAAAGGCAGTTCCAAGTAGTTGGCCTACTGCCTAGCACCTAGGTGATCAGCATTAAAATAATATTAAAATATAGAAGAGAAATATATTAAACTAAAAATGAATAATATTAATGTATACATACAACAATTGTATCCTTAGCAACAAAAATATTATAATTATAAATAAACAACTTATGATTAATAAGTAAGAACTAATCACATAACAACACCAAAACATTTTATATTTCGTATTACAACCAAAAAAACCTAAAATCTGAAGGAAAAAAAACATTTTTAAGTGTGCTCAGATTAAACAACGCACATAGGGAAACGAAAGAAGAAAAGATAGTTAGAAAAAACATTGAGTGGAAAAAGAAACGCATAAATTGTGGGGTGGGTGGCTCTAGGGAACAAGGATTGTTAGGTGAGCTAATGGGCAAAATTAGGTTATGTTTGAATAACAAATGAACCCACTAATTATACAAAAATTTCTTTAGATATACTGGGACCACATGGACTACCTTGCTAGAGATGTGTCTTAAAAGGGCCGCCTAGCAACTAGGCAAAGCAGATCCTTACAGAAACAACTTAGGTGGCCACCTTTTAGAACAATGCAGATATCATCCCATATAAAGGTTGCAACTTAAGGTATTAAGCATCTACATTAAAATTATGTGACGACTATCATGGAAATGTGTGTATAAGAGTAGCATGTAATTAAACATATTACATTTCTAATAATTTTTGTAATTGTGTTTAAACTTGTGGCCGACACCAAATATTTAGGATATGGTACTTCAAATTTAAAATTAATGTCATTCCTAAATTAGTTTTAATTATATAGAGCATAATTGCTGCTCATCATCATTTTGTGGCTGTTATCTTAACTTTAAAAGCTTTACTATAGTATGTTAGCCTTAAAAACAAAATAGTCATCCTGAACCCAAAACAAAGATTGCAGAAAACAAAACAGAACTAAAGATGTATAAGTCAATTCAACAGAGAGAACCAAGGAACTTACAGAATGAATCTCAAGATGAGCAGGCCATGAGGACAACTTCTTCTTCCCAGGCCTAACAGTTTTTACCACACGATCGCATCTCACCAAAAGGTTCTTCATTAGTAGTGTATTTATGATCTCTTCCACTTCTAAATCCTTATCTGAGCCAAGAATTTCTTTGACCTCTGGATAATTTCGCAAAAAGACTGTGAAGTCTTTCCCTCTAAAGTATTCGACTCGTGTTTCTTGCATGATGGCCCATCTTGATTCCAGCTTCTTGTTGTCTCTAACTTTTTCAGCAAATAGCTGAAAAACATCTTTGCCTGAAGTGTTTTTCTGCAGAGATCAAGATGTTAGAGACCATAATTGTAAGAAATGTGGGCTCACATCATCACACGGTAGTCAACAGATTGAAACATTCTGCTTATCATAGCTGATTTTACAAGAAATTGCAGGTCATACTTCTTACAAAAAATTCTAGGTCCAACTACCAATTATATAATTTCTACAAAATATGTACAATGTATTGTCTTCCAGATGTACAGAATAAAAAAATTAGTTTTCTTTCTGATCGTCAATTTATATATAAAAAAAATATGCAACAAGCCCAAAGGTTTGGATATCTTAGGCTGAAGGATGAAGATAGAAACGATGCATGAAGCTCATGTAGATTCATGCAGCTAGAAGATAGTACAAATGAAATCCATAATTAAATTACAAATTTATGTTGTTAGTTGATGTAGAGGTAACTTGAAGATGGTGACATAAAACAAAAACCTTTAGAAGTTGCTACCCGGCAGGCTTAATGGAAGTGAAAATCTTTTCATAACACAAGCCATTTGACTATTCGATGGTTCCTTTTGTTGGTGTAATGCTGAAACATTATTTTAATGTTAGGTGAAACTAGTAGGTGGTTTTAGGTTTGGTTGAAATATTATCAGTAAAGTATACGCTGGAAGATGAAAATGAGAAGATGATTGCAGATTCCGGCTCAAAAAATTGCAAGTATAAAGCTACTCGTAATAATAGAGCATTTGCAGGAGACAAACAACATCGATATGGCTTTCAGACTATAACACTGCCTTTGCTATGGGCATGGTTATTGATGTCCATTGCCAGAACAAAATGGCAAGGAAAATAAAGAAATAACTGCTCTGGCCTTTTAGCTCTATCTAATGTGCTTCAAACGAAACAAAATGGCAGTTAATAACCAATAAATAAATCGATCAAGCATTCATGAATAAGAATCGATATCAGAAGGGGGAAAAGGTAAACCCTAATTCTGTTCAAACCAGATCCAAATTATGCAACACCACAGAAACTGCATAAAAATTCTTCATTTCCACAGAATACGAGCAGGAGCATACGTCCCATGGATAAAGAACAAAAGAAAAGGTGAATCTGGTTTCTTCAAAACAAATAAAAATCGAAAGCAAATTTAACGGACAGAGAGGGGGAAAGGAAACGAAGAAAAGAGAGGACAGGTGCTGGAACCTTGGGCGGCGCGTCGGACGGTTCTTTTCCCCCGTTCTGCGACACTCGCCGAACCCTCCTCTTCTCCGTCGCGGATTTCGTCATCTCGATCTTTCAGATCGGAACGTGCGAGCGAGATCCGGCTGCAGACTAAGGAATCTGGGGTCGAAAAGCTTCCGCTTTCTAGGAAGAATCAAGCGGATCCACTGCCCTCCGCCCTCGCACGACTCCGGCGCGCAAGATTAAGCAGCGAAGAGGCGAGACTCGTACTTTTGCCTTGGCAAGCGAACGAAAAGACCGATCGGCGGCCCAGAACCGGGAACGGGTCGTGGTCCGGCACCCGTCTACTCGCAAAAGCCCAAACCCGTCACCATTGATTTTTCACTTTTAAAGAAAATTATTTTAATTACCTGTAGCGGCATATTGATTATTAAAAACTATCAATGTGTTTTTTTTTATAAAAAAAAAATTACTCTAATTTTAAGGAATTTTTATAAATGATTTTCAAAAGTATTTACGAATCCAATTATGGTTTTACAATTATCGGAAATGCCAATCGAATCAAAAAAATACGACATGAAACATCTAATCTAAACTTGTAATTAACAAGGTCATTAAGGAAACATAATTACTAGTTCGATAGCTGAAATGCTGAAATTGAAATAACATATAGGAGAATTTACAATGAAGATGGGTTACTCGAGCCACTTATGAATTCGAAACAGAAGAAATTGATGCCGGTTTCAGGTAGAAGATTTCCCCTAAGTTTATTCCATCTCTCTCCTCTTTGCTTCATGTTGATCATCCTCATTGTAGTTCAAATAGCACAAAAAGTTTACAAAAGCTTACCTTCCCCTTTTTCTGTGTCCAAATGTATCTTCAATTCCGCTGCTCACCTTTTTTCTTCTTTCAGCTATCATGTCTGAATATGCCTGACACCAAGTAATTTTGTTAACAACCTCCAGAGCTTGACTTCTAAATATAAGGAAGGAGTAACAAGATTTCTAAACTTCAACAATGAATGGGAGAATGAAGTCACAAGTTAAAAAAAATGATTAAATAATAAACATATACTTCAAAAGGATATCAGCTTATACAAGTTCCATTTTTAATCAAACAAGAGAATTTCAGGTTATAGGAAACTTTGGGGCAGATCACAACTTGAAGCAACTATCTAACTGATGTTTAGGAGGTAATAGGACAGCATAAGTAGGTACGATTGCATCAAGAGGCATCAAAATACATAATTTCAATGTGATACGATGAGGTTCAACAGATTCAGAATTTCTTTTAGAACATTTCTCTGTTGGATTGCTTAGCGTATTGATTAATGTCTTGTAGAATTAACACTTCTACTACAGGAAAGTTACTGCTGGGGGGCGCATTACAGTCTAGATAAAGCAAACTCCTATAGTGGATTATGGACTAATGATTCATATAGCAAACAACAAGTTTAACCTGAGACAAATCCAGTTGGCCAAAAGGTAATGGTTATTTCAACGAATTTTGGTCAGCCAGTTCTAAAGTAACCTAGACAGTTCAAAGAGAATTTAATGATAAATAAATAAATGAGCAATAAGTCTGAGTTAAAACCTTAGGGTATGAATAAAGGAAAATGTACCACCATCCACATATTAGTAAGGTTACTCCACTACTTATTGTTGCTGAATGGAGAATAACCCAGCTAGATGCAATAACTGCAACCCCAGTAAGCAATATGGTCCACGGCTGGCACCTATTAATAGACGAGCATTCAATAAAGTTATTGTACTGCATTAATACACTTGACAATTTGCAGAAGAAAACCTCAATTTGTTAACATTACTAACACAATTTATCCTTCCCATTGTAACTTAATCATGTAATATGTACGTTGGTGCCCTATGGGAGAACATATAATATTCATTTCATATATAAACACTCATGAATCTAATATAAAAAAAAGTCTTGTGCACGTGCTAGGTCCCGGGAAAGGGTCAAATCACATTAGGTTTATTACGCAGACTTATCCAACATTGCAAGACGTTATTTCCACGGCTTGAATCTGTGACCACAGGGTTTGCGCCAAGGATATACTATATTAACAAAGCCTAATCCATAGCTTTCACTAAATGCTCATATAACTCATTGAAACCTATTTTTTTCTCTACAACACAAGGAAAAATATGTGAAACACCACTTTGCATGTTATCTTTGTTAGATTTTCATGATGCCCCCACGGACATAGTTGAGGTGGTAAGTGGGTGGAGGTTTGCACTTGATGTCGAGGGGTCGAACCTCGGGGCTGACAGAGTGTAAATCCCTGCACCTGTATAACTCACCCCCTCATCTACTTGCCTCCCCAATCACCGTATCTACCTCCTCTGTGTTGGTCCTGGAGCGGACTGGAGGGGGCTTTGGGGGCGAGCGCTTCACCTTTTTTTTGCCACTTTGTTATATTATCATCATGACATTTAATCGACTATTATAATTTGAAAGTGAAGTTTTTGTGCAATTGTCAATTTCAACCCATAATAGGGTTTAGTGAGAGAAATAATTTTCGTGAAGAAAAAGTTGAACAGATGGACTCTCCTTAACACCTATGCTAGTAGGAGCCTTTATGGGGTATGGCACCTTGAAAAATTCTTAAAGGGAACTATAACTAAAGCTAAATTTATTCATCCCAAATGGCTATTTGGACAAATTAAGGAGTTGAGTAACCTTTTCATGCACAATTGAACGCCAGTACATCACATTTTTTTCCATCAAGATGAAGTTAGACAATCGCCATCAATATGTTACTCTTCCAAAGTATTATAGATTTCCACATGAGAGGTTCCAGGGTGACATTGTGTCTCAGGAAAGTACTTTAAAGATGCAGCACTATCCTGATGCAGATGCTGAACCAAGGATAGAAATTTCATGCCGAGACAGTCGAAACGGACGAAACATACCGTTCCGCCCGCAGACCGCCATCGACACGAACCCGACACCAGTCTTGGAGTCGCGACGCCTTCGAACGCGCAGGAAAGCGTCGCAACGCCCACGAACGGGCAGGATGGGCGTCGTGACACCCGTGGACTCATCGGAAAGGCTTCGCGACACCCACGGACCCGCCGGAAGGGAGCCGTGACACCTGTGGACACGCTGGAAGTGAGCCGTGACGCCCGCGGACACGCTGGAAGGGCGTCGCTACGCCCGCGGACACGCCGGAAGGGCGTAGCGATGCTCGCGGTCCCGCGGGAGGGGTGGCGCGACC
>JBBPFP011075624.1:0-12488 GCA_037974795.1 Kaempferia galanga | reverse complement strand
TTAAATCCCGTCGCCCTATATAATTCATCATCATTTACTTATTTTCTCAATCACTGTAATTTATCTTCCCTGTATAGTCTTAAGACGACTGATAGAGGTGCTTAGGATAAGCACTTTGTCTTTTGCTACATGACCCAAAATCAATTTTGGATCTTATCTAGCAAATTCATAGGAGATCTCTTGGTCCACAATTCCTGCCCCCTCTTAGTCCAGATCAAAAGGATCGTTGGATCAAATTAGGAATGACCAATACATAAATCTCTGATCTGATCTAACTATTCTCATAATTTAAGATCAGGAGTGGATGAAAGATCGTGGATCAGAAAATCCTAATTATAAAACATAATTACGATGAAAAGATAAATTATGTCGGATATAAGAATTTACTCCCACCAGTATAGAAATTCAACCTTTTATTTATTGAATAAATTTATCATTCATTTATCCCGTGGAACTCTAATAGCTAATAGTTGGGTCATCAATACCCAGGACGAATTAACAAGAACTATACCATCGGATAAAAAAAACCCTTTACATGAATTTACTCTGTTGGTCCTTTTTAATGTTCTCAAAAAAAATTTATTTTGTCTCTCTTCCCTCAATTAGACACACGTTCGAACTCTGCGACTGCGCCTGCTCAAACGTAGCACGGATCCTCTAGTTCATAAATTCTTAGATCACTCCTGGTCTAGGGATTCCTGACCATCCGATCGGGCGCTCGGGAGCCCGATTAGATCCCGAGCGTCCGATCAAATCTGGGGTCTGATCTGATCGGACGTTTGTAATCTGATCGGGCTCCTGAGTACCTGATCGGATAACCGTGAATTACTAAATCAGGAATAGTTCAGAAATTTACGGTCCAAGAGATCCGTGCTCCTGTGAGTGGGATGGGGAAACGCATCTTCCGAGCTGGCGGACAAGAGCACGCGCTGCGTCGCTGTGGCATTGGCCGCCCACGGCTCCATCCACGTGAACCGTAACCCCCTTCACGTGCAGGACAACTCCACGCCGCCCGCCGACTTATATATATCGAATAATCATTATCGTCATCAACATCATTTAATTAAATGTACAAAAATAATATAATAATCATAGAAATCAGAGCTAACTAGTCACTTTCGCTGATGCTTCTTTTGATAATACTATTTTATCTTCTTTCCTTCTCCATGGGCATGTGGGTTGTGCAGTGGGAACTTATTAGAGAAGGGGAAGGGAATCCTGTTCACCCACCCACCTACTTGACCACCCTTGTATATAAATGCTGTTTTTGCTCTTGTTGCAATGGCGGCCAGCTGAAGATGGTCTCAAATGGTTGCATTTGCACCTGCACCTAAAGAGAGGAGGCACATGCATGTATACCACAAATGGATGAACAAGTTTGAGATCTACACTTAATCTCATTCGTTTAGGTGCAGTGGCTGATGCAACTGTTTGCATTCCATCTCTTCTTCGTACTTCTTTCCTTCTTTTTTGTTTGCATGCTTTTCATTAGGTAGCTAGCTAGCGTATATAAATTCCAAGCTTTATTAATTGAAAGGTTTGTTTCCTTCTCCTTCTTCTTCATCTGCTCCTCAGCCCTACCCTCCCCCTCTCTCTAGCTTGTAGATTGAGAACTCGACAGTAATTACTGGGTTTAATGGTTGTCGTTTTTTCTTTTACTTTTTCAGGATTTGTATGATGTTGTTGTTGAATTAATAATTACAGTAGTGTTACTTTTTAAAGTTTAGATGGATGTTTTTGGTTTCGCTTCTTGGCGCAGTTTGTTTGTTAGGTGGAAAATGATTTTTCAAATTAATTTACAACAGATAAAAGCCATTGAAACATTTGAAACTAAAATTAAATAACTTTAATTTTTAAAGTATTTCATTTTTATATTTTAATTTTATTTATTTCATCCTAGCTATATAATTTAAATACTTATAAAATTACTTTGATTGCATGCACATGTAATTAATAATAGTAAGCATTGTACCTAAAAATTATATTTAAATAATTAAATTGTAAAATAAGATAATATTTTATTTTATTGTGTTTATATTTATATTGATGAAATATATAATAATACAATCACCAAATAATCACGTCATATTGCCTTAGAAAACAAAGGAGGAGAAGAAAAATAATTCTTTCAAATATATTTACATATGAAAAACAATTTTTAAAAAGATTTAAGCTTATTTGATAAAAGATTTTGATAAGGAATAAACCAATTGGACAAGAAGACTAAAAGGTGAATAGATTTTTAAAATGCATTCAATAAATAAGCATTTATTATTTTGCCCTTCTAAATTTATGCTTAGATAAGATGAATTATTTTATTTCTATTTTTTTTATAATATTCTAAATTATACAGGATAAAATAAAAATAAATAAATAAACCATGAAGCAAACACGCACACATGTAAACACATTTTTTAATGTACTAATTAGATAAGCTATTGAATTCGTATAAAAAAGTAAAATACAAATAACATGGAATTTTAAGATCTTTAATCCAATTTTCTTAATACAATTCTACACTATTAAATGGCTTTCTTCCAGTGCATACAAATCGTCAAGGTAATTCCAGAACTACTTCCTATATATTGTAAACTGCTTATAAGGAAACTATTGCAAGAAGGGAGAAACGGTACGAATACATTACAATAACAAGGGAAGATGGAAATGCTTGAGAACCACAAATCAGGCAGGTGTTGAACCCTAAGCGACCATCCCGAATTGTTAAAAAGACTAAGTTAGCAAACAAATCCAATTAATTTCCCCAGCTTATCGACTTATTTATATTTACTTCGTGAAACAAATGACATTTGATAACAAGCAAGCTTTGAGGCAACAATGAGAAGGCTGTAAACTTTTGAGATTAATGTTCATTCTTCACACGCGATTTTAGAATTCCGGGTTTAGGAGGAGAAGCTAAAACTCTGGTCATAGAATCAGCTCTAGAAGCTGGTGATGAATGCTTCTGACTCGCACCTATCATGCTCGAGCCATCACCTCCATCAGAGCAAGGTGCTAGAGAACCATCATTTTTTTCTCGCATGCACAATCCCATTGCTTTAACCACGTAGGAATCATCATGTAGCTCAAACGGGGTACTGCAGTTTAAAGTTACAGCAAAATCAGTGAACCAGATAATGGTTGATGTGTGAATGATCTAAATTTTGAAACGGGTTAAGGAGAGCGTTGGAGCAAGAGCTGCTCGTAACCATTTGATAATCATCATTAATATTCCATTTTTCTACTTAGGGACATCAAGAATATAAAAATGAAAAATCAGTTTTTGATGTGAAAGCAGCTCGTAAGATATATAGAACGTTACCTGTTGAAGTCAAAATGTACAAGTTGCATATCTTCTGAAATTTCAACCTCAACCGTAGCATGTGGACGAGTCTGTCAGTCATCATTTACAAGAAAATATTAGCTTATCATGTGCTCAAATTGCATGAGCAATTCCAAGAATCTTTATACCTTGGCCGATATTGTCTCTAGTGAAAAGAAGAAGCATGCATGATCTTACGATACATCCTCCAGATGTTTAACGTTTATATTCCATAAAGCACAAAAGATCACAAATGAGGTGTATTCTAGAAATACTACAAAATATCCATAAGAATTCAAAATGACAATCAAGCCTTAATATTTGATGACAAACAAATTAAAAGGGTATATACATGGGCAAAACATCACGAATTCATGTCAGCATCTTGAGGAAACCAAGTTACATGCGTCTATTATATGTCCATGAAGTGTAGTAGACTAGTATTTGTTCTCAAACATAAGCATCTCAAATCCATACTTCAATAATGAGCAATTACCATTTAAACATTTATTCAAAAAACAACTAGCCACTTACTTTGGCATAACCAACAAATTTGTGAAATGTGACTGCAATAGCCATTAAAAAAAATTCAAACGCAGATGCACGAAAGAAAAATGCAACCTTGTACCTGAACCAAGATAAATGGTAAAGCAACGCCACCAGATGGAAGATTTCCCGATCCATATAACTTCTCATTTCTTTGAACCAAGTTTTGGAGACCTTCATACTGTAAAAAATGGAGAAATTGAATCATTACTAAGCACAGGAGATTAACAAGTGGCTACATAAGCTAGCTTTATGGATTTTTCTGAATTCATCTTTAGAGAATGAGCAACTATGTTTCACCATAAGGGAGCATAATTTGAATTATCTTCTCACTATCCTTAAATCATGAAATAAGCTAGAGAACAAACTCCAGACATTTTTAAAGCTAAAATAAATAAATAACAAGCATAACACGTTCACAGTGGAGATTTGGTTGGCATTAAGACATTTCAGATAATGCCATTTCAGATGGTTTTTAACACATGGTGTACTAAAATGACATGGTGATGATACCTTACCCCATAGGAACACTTTCGATTATTATTTGAGAATGGTAGATTTTATATTGTTTGTTTAGCCTTGTTAGCCTCTGGTATTGCTAATTATAGACGACTTAAAAAAAATTTGAATTATGTGGACTCCTCATAGTAATCAAATACTTGGCAAATGGAAATGAACACTATAAAAGAAATTACTAGAGATAGCTGGCGTGGCATGAGTAATATGTTTTTTCCACTGAACAACAGAGGTGGCAATATAACTACCATATCAGATATATACAATTTCTTCAAACTAGAAAAGGATGTCTAATCAGGAATTGATAAAGATAATTTGGCACTCAAACTCCATTTGCAATCAGCAGTAAATATTAATTATTAGAAAATGGTCATACTTGATCATGCAACTCTTGCAAATATGCAGTTTTCTTATCAATTCTACTCCTCAATCCAATTCGCTCTGCCTGTAACAGAATATGGAATTACAAATCAGTATTTTAAGCCATATTATAAGGCTATCCATGCTAAATAGCTCAGTAAAATGATGCAAACAGTGGATTGAAGTATAAACAAGAGCAAACCTTTAATTCTTCGATATCATTTAGACTGGTTCGAGGTAAACCTTTCCAATGTATCTCCTTTTTATCTTTAGAGATAATATCCATAGCCATGAGAACATTTAGTGCATCATATACCCTTCGCCGTATGTTCTTCTCATCATATTGCTGCTGCTTCAGTAATAGATATTAGATAATGCATTTCCAAAGATCAAGCTATTCAAACAAAGTAAACAATACATCAAATCTTAAATAGCTTAGGCGATTTGTCAAGTACCTGATCTTGAGATCCTGGATTATTTTGTGGATTTGTAAATTCAGTGACAAGTTCATCTGCAACCTGAAAAATGAATTTAAGGAAAAGATAAGGCTTCAAGAAGCAAAGTCAAGTAAATACACCTTAAAGAAATAAAGCACTATAAACAGGGCGGGGATTTCATAACATAAAATAACTTATGATATTCATTCTTCAGCTAGCCACTCTATACCTATGTTGAACATCCAACACTCTGTGTTAGACATTAATACCCTCATCATTCATTTCTAAAAGAATTTAGAAGCAACTGTGTAGAGCATGGAAATGATAAAAACACAACAAAAAGATTGTCATATAATCAGATTCTAGGATCATTGAAAGTATATGAATTGGCAACACAGGCAGTAGTGAGAACAACTAAACTGCACAAACCTGCTGTACCCAAAAAATGGCACCAAAGGATTGTTTTCAGACATCCTTCTTGGGAAAAGCAGATAAAACTAAAACCAAAATCCAGCTCCAATCATTATAGCCCTCACTTTCCTAAGAAATCTAGAATACTTAATAATATGAGATCAGCATTACTAGTATCTGTTAACTGATAGGTACATTTATATAGTTAGGTGTCTTCAAGAGGAAACGATGGAATGAAAGACAAATAATGCAAATTTTAATAATAATATATTATTAATATTGCAAACAGAAGCAGAACAGGTAATTCACCAAGGTAAGCTAACCTCGTTATAAGTAGTTCGCCCCTTGCTTTCAACTTTCTCACAAACTGAGCATATAGACATGGTAAAAAAAATGAATGAACAAGTGTGAATAATGTTTAAAAAGGAATAATAAACACACCAGTATCAGTGAAAACATACTGCTTCCCATTTTCATAACATCTAATACAGAAAACATGACAGCTAAGCTGGTCAAAACTTCTGATTACTGCCTTTTCTTGATAACATGAATCTTGTAGAATGTGTGGATCATAGAAAAATAAACATTGTCACTAGGTATACAATTACCTTTCATGCTGAATTGCCGAAGACCCCTGCCACTTTTATCACCTGAAACAGCCCGAGAACTTCGTTTTTTCTTTTTACCACTGCAAAATACACGCTTGATCAATCCCAATAAAAGTTCCTCTGCATGATGAATTTTGATCTACTAATAAATAGAATACGGATTCACAAAAAGCACAGAGCAATATACTTTCCAATTAGAAATATTCAGTAGTAACTAAGTAAATGGAGAATTTTTATTTTTGCAATGTGGGTGGCAGGAGCTATGGCATTTGAACAAATTCAGGAGAATAATCGTATATGGAATTTTATTAATGATGCATTCTTCTAAATTCTCATTTGTTCCCAACAAAACAGAACCACATCATGCCCAATTATTCACACACACTAGCACCAAAAAAATTTTTTTTTTCCTTCTCTGTCACTGCAAATTGCTTTTATGGATTAGCAAATTGTTAACGGTTTCAAACAATTCACCTGAAAACACCCAACAAAACCCTCACCTCACGGCTCCTTCGGGCGTCCCCTCGTCGTCCCCGTGGATATCGAGGTGGTTCAGCCTGACCAAGGTATTCTCGCTGGCGGGAGTCGTTGCCACTATTTCACTCCTGCTGGAGGGCGAGCCGGCGCTGCCACTAGTGGAGGCCGACTGGCAGCTAGAGAAGGCTGGCGTACCGAGGGGGAAGAGGCCGCCGCCACCGCCGCGAACGTGGGACTTGGGGAAGCTAGTGGTGCTATTGCTCCCCTCGTCCATCTCCTCGATCGCCGAACGAGAACGAGATCGCGCGAGCGGATCGAGTGAGAGGTAGAAAACCCTAATGCAGAAGGAGCAAGGAGAAAGAGGGAAGCGAAAGAGGTGTGTTTGTCTCCTTGGTCGTGGGCGGGTCGGAGGTTGCTTACGAAAAAGCTGTGGGACAACGCTCATACGTGGCATATTTTAAGTGGGCAAAAGAATATGCACGACGTTTCGTTCTACAAATAGATAACGAAATCGACGATTTTCATATCGCAAACTCTCTGATCAACGGATAGGATCATTGTGTTGAAAGGCCCTTGGTAAATGTCTGTATGGATAAAGACAGCAAACAGCTTATGATGGGACAAAATTTCAGATATTTTATCCTCATTTCTTTAAAATAATATTTGAATAAATATTTGCTAATTATTTTTATCCATAAAATTTTGATAAATTAATTTTTTTTTGTTTATTCATTGTATGCAAAGCCCACTCGGTGTCACTAGCCCTCGTGATGTCCTTCACTAGCAATGATGAAGAGAGCGGAACCAACAATCAAATGCAATGGTATTGGAAAGTAGACTGAAGATTTACAAAATATTGCATTCGCCACAGATGATGAAGACTTTAAATTCTGAAACATCAGCCATGAACAAGAGCAACCAAACACTTTTCTTTTTTCGTTGCAAATTAATAGGAAGACAAGGAAACAAGCTAAAAACAAATCACTTGGCTTCTATCAATTCTTTTTTGGTTTGCTTGTCATCTGAATGCACAAAATCATTGCTTGCTTTCTTTCAAAGGTGATGAATCTTCCGCGAATTCATCTAAGGATGACAAATCGAATATATCTGACCCATCTGCAAATAGTTTTTTTTTAAACATATAAATATAAATATCAAAAGAAAAATTTGAAGATCAAAAGTAAATGAATTCAGTTTCAGAGACACAAAAGAAACAGTAAACTGTGCAAAAATTGTTTACCGACTCACCAGAAGAAGATAGTCGAGGTGGTAACTCTCCCACTGTACCTGCCCGAATGGTTTGTGGGAGGATGCAGCTGCAACATGATCCTAAAACTTCCCAATCCCCACATCATTTATTGTTTCAATGTTTTGGACTAGATAATCTGTTTTTGGATCAGGATACTAACCTAGTTTAGCGAGTCGATTCACCCAACCTGGAATCCGTTTCCCTGTTAGTTGCCTGCTTACTTCGTTGGTAAAATGGTTGCAGTTCTTGGCAATCAAATGGTAGGTATCACCATAGTACTTCTCGGAAAGATCTTCCATAAAAAAGTGAAATTCAGAGCGAGACATATTAGTAGTGCCCAACCACACAGTTCGTCTGAATGAAAATCCAGGGCAGCTTTTAGGCTCCACTTCAAACACCCCACTCATGGAAAACTCATGAGCTCCGAATCCATATTCTGTGCCATGAGCTTCACAGAAAAATTAAGAAAAGAATTATGGAGCTATGGCAGAGAAAGCCATGACTGCAAAATAGGCAGAATGAATTTTACCAGCTATTGAATTCATCATCTTAAAAAAAGGACAGATACTAAATGCACTTAGATTTGATGGAAAATAATCGTATCTAGATCATCTTCATTTCTCACCTTGCAAATTTCTGTAGCACTTTACTCATCCGCTTTAATACATTTACCATGATCATTCAGTATTAGTGATATAGACTTGCATAGAGCTAAATAAAGGCGTAATCCTCCGAAGCCGGTTCTGAATAGTTGGAGAAAAAATGTCGGCTTGAAGTTGATCATGATGGCATTATTAAAATCCTTATCCACATATTGTTTTAAGAATATACTCCTTTATGCATTAATTTCCATCAAGGTGATAGGTAAATTGTAAAGGGTTATACTACTTACAGGTTGAAGGAATTCAATTTTTTAAAGAAAATCAAAACTGAGAAAAGTAATTTAAAGAAAAGATACGGGATGTCTCATAAACAGGTAAAATGTTTATGAAATGGGTAAGAAGTCAATTTTGTTAAACTCAGGTGAGCAGAATGCTACCAAGTATTTCGATATGCCAAGATAAAGATGGACCGTCTTTCATCAGAGGAAATCATAGGTTTCTTAGATCAAATAAGCAGTCATCAAGGAATCACCACAATGTTTGGCAAAGGATTCTTAATTAACCAACATAAGCAACAAGATTAAGAACAATTATTAAAAGGGACATATATATACACACACGTTAATTTTGACAAATTCATAAGGCACATCAAGAAATAAATTAGATTTGTGACATTATAAGAAAGTAACATTATAACAAGTTTTTGAGCCTAAGATCTGTGAATCTTTGATACATTATTTCAATATTCAGCAGGCATCATTATTTGATAAAATACATTTATTGTGATTGAACTATCTCAATAGGAAAAAGGAAGAGCAAATTAGTATTATTCAAAGAAGTTGTTGGACCAGAAAGATCTATGATTTTGTGATGCTGTGATGCATTTTACCAAATTCCATCTACAATCAACATCTGATGAAATTAAATAACAGTGATTGAATTATCTCAATAAGAAAAAAGAAGAGCAAATTAGTTTTAATCTAAGAAGTTGCTGAACCTAAGAGGTCTGGGCGTCTGTGATGCATATTTTCCAACATTCGTGAGGCATCATTATTTGATGAAATTCAACTGATTTAAATCCATAGCACATGAAATTTGCAACAGATATGAAAGGGAAATTAATCAAAGTTTATATACGAAGGAATGAATACAGTGCGAAAATTTTGGTTCCTCGTTGGAATGAAAACAGTAACGGATTGTATCAAATTTAAGCCATAAAAGACGCACCTTCAATCCCAGAATGGAAGATGCCTAGCCCAAAACAATACAGATAGTTATTCACCGGCGAGATATCGTAAATGTTCAAGTAGACATGCGTCTTGCCGCCGCCTCCATCGCCATTGACGTCCCCATCGATCAATGTCTTCGGGCAGGAAGATTTCGCAACGATTGAGGGCATATTAAACCGGATCCGGCGAAAGAAGAGCGAAAGAGCCCGGGCGACCTAATTCTTCATGCGCATTGCCGTCAACAACGATCGCACCGGGCCAGCACCGGAGGCGGGAGACCGGGAGCCGGGCCAGCGGGAACGCGTGGCGTTGTGGAGGTGCCCCGCCGCCCGCTCCTTCGCCGATGGAAGGGAAGCAGAGAGACAAGGGGGAAGCTTTTGTTTAATTTTTGAGCGGAAAGCCGAAGGGAGAGGCGGAGGGGATGAGTCTAGGCTGGTTCCAGCGTCGTATAGCGACAGGAAACAAGCTTTTAGCGATGCTGTCACCTCGAAGCTGACACGTGGCACCTACTTGAGGGATTCGAATTTTCAATTTACCAGCCTTTTATTTATAGATAATTAAATTTTCTATATTAAACATCTAAACACGTCGACCAAACATAGCTTTACTAATTTATTTATTTTTTAAAATTCAATTTACGTCGATCAATTAATCCAAAAAAAATGACCAATTAATTATTTTTTAGTTGACATACTATATATCTAGATTATAAAAAGAATAAAAATCAATGAATTGTTGCCTCAACGCATAGCAAAATATGTGCATTGGCCTGGCTCCAGAGCATCGAGTTCAAGCTCCCGATCTTCTTCTTCTTGGCCTTCGTTTTGCAGCAGCTGCAGCAGCAGCTCCCGGAGCACACTGTAAATGTTCTTCCACTCAGGGTGGAACTGATCACCTGAAACAAACTCCCGGACACAATTGGCAACCTCAATCACACTACAACCAGCCTCTCTTTTCCCCCCAGATCTCCTCAATTCTTCCTTGATCCTTTCCACATCCTTCCACCTCTTCGATCTCGCATACAAATTCCTCATCATCACGTAGTTGCTTGTGTTCCATGGTTCGACCTCGTTCGCCTTCCTCAGAGCTCGCTCGGCCCTCTCGACGTCCCCATGGATCACACAAGCATTCAGCAATGAGCTCAGTATGATCCCGTTTGGAAGATATGGCATTTCGGACATCAACTTCTCCGCTTCCTCGAGCAACCCACTCTTCCCCAACAGGTCTACCATGCAACCATAGTGATCGATCCTTCGTTCGATATGAAGTGCCTCCATCTCGTCGAACCACCTCTTGGCTTCGTCCACGAGCCCGCCGTGGTTGCAAGCGGACAACACGCCCATTGCGGTGACCTCATTCGGGCGGACGCCATGCCTACGCATTTCATTAAACATGTTGAGTGCGTCCATTGCTCGGCCGTTGAGAGCGAGACCGTAGATCATGGAGTTCCAGGCGGGCGGCTCAGTTCTTGGCATTTGATCGAACACTCTACGTGCCTCGCTGATATCCCCGCATTTCGCGTACATGTCGATCAATGCAGTAGAAACAGTGATCGTCCGGTCTAGCCCGTTCCTTTGAGCATAGTTGTGGATCCACCTGCCAAGATCAATGGCGCCCAAATCAGCAACGGCGGGGAGGACACTGACGAGGGTTACTGCATCAGGCTGCGCAGGGCAGCACCCGCTCTGCAGCTCTCGGAATAATTTCAGTGACCGGTGCGGCTGCCGATTCTGACAATAACCTCCAATCATCGTGTTCCAAGAGTGGAGGTTCCTCTCCGGCATTTCGTCGAACAACGCACCAGCGGCCTCCATGTCGCCGAGCTTGCAGTATCCACAGATCAAGTTCGTCCATGAGATCACATTTCTGTCAGGCGTTTCATCGAACAGCCTTCTTGCAGAAACCATGTCACCTCGCTTGACGAAGACATCCATCATCGCGTTCACGGCGGCCGTGTCCTTATCCGGCATCAGCTGAAACAAGTCAATGGCAGCGCACACGTCGCCACTTCTCGCGTAGCCGACCGTCATCGAGGTCCACGACGGGAGACTCTTCTGCGGCATGTCATCAAACACTTTCCGCGCGGACGCCATGTCGCCGTGCTTCGCATACATGTCGACCAAGGCGGTGGACGCGAAGGCGCCACCGCCAAATCCCATCTTGACGACGTGGGCGTGGATCTGGTGGCCTTCTCCGTGCTCCGAAGGGTCGCCTGGAAGCGAGGCGCAGGCTTTCAGAAGGAAGGGGAAGGTGTGATCGTCAGGGAAGTGCGAGGGCGGCGCAGTGAGGAGGTCTCTGTAGAGGGCGATAGACTCCCGGAACCCGCGGTTGCGGGAAAGGGCGCGGAGGAAGGAGCTACAGATGAAAGCGTCGTGTTCGGGGCAGGCGTGGAAGAGGCGGCGAGCGTGGCGGAGGAGGGACTCGGAGGCGAGGGGGGAGGCGAGGACGGCGAGATCGGAGAAGGCGGTGATGAGGCGGGTGAGGAGGGAGAGGTTGGCATGGATGGTGCCGCGGCGGAGGAGGGAAGCGTGTATTTGGAGGAGGGCGGAGGCGGGAAGGGAAGGGATTCGTTGGAGAAGGTGGAAGCAGCGCTTCTCGTGGTGGGTCCAGAGCTCGCCCACACGACCGAATCCCATGCCTGCCGCAGTAGCGTCGAGATCACTCGGAGGCATTTTTGCTGATCCTATGCTCTGTAATTTATAATCTCTTCCTATAGGGTAAAAGGCGATTCGTT
>JBBPFP011075409.1:0-12491 GCA_037974795.1 Kaempferia galanga | reverse complement strand
CGGCTGCCTCGGTTATTTTCGTGTCTGAATCGAATAAATAAAGTACTCAGAGCTGAAATCGATGATGTCCTCGGCCGCCTCCAGGGGTCGCTGGCAGCGGCTTCTCTCACCGTCCAGGAGAAGAGCCGGGCTGGCGGAGTCGGCCGCCAAGCTGAGGCCGTGGCGGCGGCGGCGCGGTCGTCGGACCGGGTAGGAAATGTTGGGGCGCGGGCCGGGGTTGGCGAATCGGCGACGGTGCAACGCGCACTTGCAGTTACGGTGGTAGGGGCGCTGGTCGATGTCGGAGCACCTGGCCGGGATGCAGCCCTCGAAGACGCAGCAGCGGATCAGCGAGTCTGCTCCGGCGGCCATCATCCCTGCGTGCGCTAGCTGCTTCTGCCGCCGCGGCCGCCGCTGGTGGCACGAACTTATCATCACTCGGCCTCCGTGATGCGATTTATAGTGTTCTCGAGCGGCGGATTAATTAATTGATTGGATTCGAGATGACGGCGAAGGCATTTTGCGGCACGTAATTGTTTAATTTATTGGCTTAGAGATTTCCGTAGCGTGACTCGATGGCAACAAGAGAGCAGAGCATTGCACTAGAGAGTGAATCTTGGACGTGCAGGACAGAGTGAAAAACGAAGAGAAAATTAGTACTGAGGGAAGATTTTATCTGGTTCTTATCGATCGACCATTAATCGGGAATGCTGATGTGACTTATATTTTCATAATCCTTTTTATTTTGAATTACTTAATTCATATCAAGCACTTAAAGATTGTAGATCATAAATAGATTATACTCTTAAAGCAAATTATCAACTTAAAACGCTTAATCTTACTAAAAATAATTTTAAAAAATTATCATAAAATACATTGAATAATGAACCATTTATCAAATGAAAATGGAGAACCGGACACCCATTTTCCCCCTGATAAAATGACACTTCAAAGTCATTGACCGAAGATGTATATTTAAAGCATTGGATCAGTATACATTACAGGTGTAAGAGCACGTATTAGAATGGTCTCATCCTCTTCAATATTCATTCATCTAATTTGTTCAAGAACATCTGTAAGTCATCCTCCAGGAACTAATTGTGCTCCTCAACTTAGAAAGACTTGGCCTGCATAAATCAGCAAAACGAGATTATCAGAAAGGAAAAGTGTCGGCCTAATGCTCATTCTACGGCATTATCGCAGCGAAAAGGAACCTTCTTCTACTGGAACGTCTGTTGATGTCTCCTGTGGTTCTTGCATCTGAAACTTGATCAATTTGCTTTTCTGAGGTCTCTAGTGTAACCTGCAAAAATCCATAATAGTCTACAGATGTACTTCTCAAATAACAACTAAAAGGTACTCACGTTATTTTCTTCCAGTAGCTCATGGTCTAGAGATTCTAAGCTGTTTGGTGAATCTACAAAAACGCCACCATTTTCTTCAGAAATCCCCATAGGTTCCATGTCTAAGTCAATTAATTGTTCAAGCTTCTGGACTTTCTCCATGCACGGTAGGATAGGTTCTTCTTCTGTGGCATCGTGATAAATCAAGTTGTTCATGGAATTCTCATTTGTTGGCTCTATCCCATGATGACCCGATGACTTGACATTCCTATTACTGAAACGTCCATTTTTCAACCCAAAGAACAAAAAGCAAATGGCGAGTAATTTCATAACGAAATTGCCAACAGCTCCCGTCCATTGCGCAAGGAATTTAGATAATGAAGACTTTGGGGTAGAATCGTTTATCAAGCAATCTGCAAAAGGCTCATTAGTTATACATATTGCCACAGAAATTTTTATCATGAGAAATAAGATGCAATGCCAGAAAACAAATTTAAAATTGCAGCTGTAAAGCTCACATCTCTAGCAAAGAGACTTGAAATATGGGTAAATATGCTAGGAAAATATATATATAGATACGATTTAGGTTTAGCAAACTAACAATTAATTATCAAAATGTTTTAACAATTTAATTTTATATTAAATATTTATATCAACAAATAAATACTTATAGCTAGTAGATTATCAATTAAAGAACCCATGTGTTAATTCACTATCATATAAAGAATTTCAATTACTTAGTAAGGGTAAATCATATGTGCACTCCGGTAGTTTACTGATTGATATTCCATGAACAACTTTTCATTTAAAAAAACAATCTCCACTGTAATAATTCTTCAAATGATTATTTGTGCATCATCTGCAAGTTATTGCTCTTCCATGTAGTTTATTTATGCACCCTTTCTGTAGCTGCATATGACCACATGGAGATCAAATGCATATAGTTGACATCGGATAAATGTGACTCACAACATATTCTTATTGTTGTTGTAGAGGGTTCAAGCACTACCTAGTCAAAACACTAGCCCTATATTTGACCGTATCCATGAGTAGCCAATGTATAAGTGCATAGTCACCAAGAACCAAAACTGATAGCGTGATCAGCTTTCAATAGTCAGCAAGCACGAGGTGAAAGATACTTGCAAAGCATACACTAATCTGTGACCAGTATGCAACATAAAAAGCCTTTGACAAATATCAATGAAACTTCAAAGAATTAAATCTATACACATCGGGATGAAAAAAAATGTGCAGCAGAGTGAAAAAAAAAATGTACCTTCAAATTTTTCACACACGACTGTACCATCTGAGTTGTTGGAAGGCACGTCTTCATCTATCTCGTTTTCTATACCCTGGCGGCAATGGCAAAGTGAAATAATAATTTGTATAACTTTAGCATTCATAATCATGTGCACATCGAGAAAATAAGCACCATAAACTAATAATCCCTTATTTAACACATCACTCTGTAATCACATGACATGGCTCATTACTGCCATCTCACTGATATTAAATAGTTGTTTAAATTTTGGCATCAGGTAGTCATGCAAGATAGCTTTAATCTACATCAAATACCAGCAATAAAGAGTTTTTAAAAGAATAAAAAAGAAAAGAATAAAGAGTTTTAAAAACCATAAACTGGTTGGAGAAACTTAGGAAAGGAGAGTAGGAAATCCAGAGGAACGAACATTGAGATTGACATTTGAAGGGAAAAAAAATCGCTTGAGAGGCACCAAATTTTATTGATGCTTCTAGAGTTGGAATTGAGTTGATTATTTTGTAACAGCAAAGGGTCAAAGGGATTCAATTCACAGATGACCATGAACAAATGGTTCTACTGTTGCATCATAAATTGTCGTCTCCAAGTCAGTAGTTCTGTTGGAATATAAAATTCACAGATAATCTGACATAACTATAGGTTTCAAAAAATGTGGATCTCTTTGGGTTTGTGCATGGTGTTTCAAAATACAAGGCCTACTCTTCCAAATACAGTGGTTTCATTGAGATCTTTATATTGCTATAGACTTGCAGCAGCATTTACTCTCTCGATTCTGTGGATCATATATACATCCCTTTATTCTCCCTAGCAGATCATAAAAGCCTTTTCCTCCCAGTGCAAAGATTAAAAAAATATATCCAAGAATTTTTCTAAAGTGAATTTTTGAATAATAGTTAATGGACAGGTAATCCTTGTAGATAGCAACTACCAACAGATAAACATCCACGTTAACTTATTTTCATTATCAAGATCATTAAGACTCAACTAAATCTCTGCCTGGATTATTACTGGAATTGATGCCTGACACCATCGAATAGCACTAGAGAAACCTTCACACACATTTTAGTGAGCTTTGTTGATTATTTAAAGCTGGGAAATAATTTTAATGAAGTGAGAATAGATCTTTATATATTTACTAAAATTGAGACATTATAAACGGCAATTTAAGTATTATAAAATTGTTCATTGCCCTACTAAACAACCATGGAGAATAAATTCTTAGTTAGATCCCTACATATCTATATTTGAGTCTTCGACAATCTCAAACTTCTAACAATCAGATGATGTTCATGATACTAATTGCACTCTTGCTGATACCACTTTACTACAGTGGTGGTAATACTGGGCCATCATGTCATGTCACACACAGCCACACACGGATTAGATCCTGAAGTTAAGAGCCAAGTTACTTGTTAATTGTAGTCTTCTCCTTAAGCATCTTACTATTGTTAGAGATAATGGAAAGAAATGATTAGACAAAGGACACTAGATTTAAGTTCAACCAAATTCTTTGAAGGAGCAGAAACTATTGATAACTTTCTAGTTAGAAACACCTGGATTATAAACATTGAACTTCTTTTAAGCTTTGGCGTCTATCATAGAGTCTGATTCAAAAAAATGAAATGGTCAGGAACAACCAAATAAACGCTCATAAAACTGTTACCACATAAAAAAAATTGCTTTGTGCAAGAATGATGCCTAAGTACACAAATGTTTAGTGCAGCATTAACTTTGCCTTTGTTGTAGTGCACATGTTTATATGTTAGCTAAACAATCGTATGCAGAAGCTAGAATTTCAGACATAAACAATCAATGCAATCATAGAATGCAGAGAGCTAATTAAAGATAACTAACATTTTCATGCACTGGAGTTGACTGGGTAGCAAATTGTAAAGCGGATAGAGTATGAGAGACTGATTCTTTAGATGACTTCTCATTCATGTTGGACTTTTTAAACATTCTCACCTGCAATTATCATTACATCCTTCAAAATTAACATAGCTGATCTGCCTATAAGAATGGAATTTATACCCCGCCTAAGATAACATAGTTCCTAACCTGGTGATTCAATTTCTCACCATTCAATGCATTACCTCTGCTACTTGGACTCATCTTTTTGGCTGTCTGAACTAACTGGAAGTAAATAAAACAACATTGAAGACTAAGCATAAGAAATTTATTCTTCAATCTTAAAAGACAAATAGAAAAACTTATATGCTGACATTTATAATCTCAGGCTCACTCCATGGTCCTTTATTGGATCGAAGACATCCACCCTTATCAGAACAAGTGCAAGAGCCACCAAGAAACTCAGGTAGTTCACTGTCATCAATAACAAGGAAGTAGATAGCAATAGTTGAGATCATCAAACCACAGGGCCTTTTGTAGGCATGACTAAATTCACAAAAATGGAAAATGTAAACCTCATCTCAATGAATTCAAGTAATGTATTTTGATATCGTTCTCCTAACACCTGTAAAATTAGATGGAAGTGTAAACTTGGTGCATAAGATTATGGGTTTTATACATCAACAGACTACCACAATCTTGGCTGCTGTTCGTGGATCAATTATGCCCTTTATAGTATTCCAAAGTAATCTGAAACCACTGCCGGCATTTATAACAAACAACTTGTATAATATCTGCCAAAATATAGGAAGACACACGTTGATTTGGTTATGCCAAACTGTGACATAATAATTACTTGTGTATAATGACTATGACAGGCATCACCTCAGGGTAATTGTCTGTGTCGATTTTCTGGATCTGAACAACAACATCACGAGCTAATTTACCAACACTAATCCAGTTCTACATAATAAATTTGTCAACAAACTGCACTGACATGAATAGTGTGAGATCAAATCCAAATATTAAAGTAAACAAAATAACCACATACCACTCCTTGTACATCTAAAATTGTTATCATCATATCAATGTGTCTTTGGTTTGCAACAGAACAGGCTGGGAACTTCTCAGTAAGCATCTTCTCTATGCACTGAACATGGTACTTAAGAAATCTTTCAACAGTTGTGACAGCCAGAAGTCTGTTGGGTTCAACTTTCCCAAGTCTTTCTATATATAGGGGTCTTCCATCTTTATCAACACCATGGAAACCGTGTGGATAATAATTGAGGACTTCATCGAGTTCATCAAATACAAAATCCTAAGTAAACTTAATCTGTTAGAAAATGGAAGGCATAATAACCTTCTGAAATATTGGTAAAACTCTAAACTCAAATTATCACACTTCAAATATCAAGCAAAGTATATGTGAGTTTTTTAACCTTGTCACTCTCATTCCCAATGTAGTGTGGTGACATCTCATTGTCAAAGACAAAAAACAAGTATATACGAGGTTTATGAGCTTTATATTCCAAACCAACTTTCTGTTGGAATTATTTCCAACTATGAATTCATTTTAATGTGCTTTGTGGTTGTCAAATGTCATCTTTAAGACAGAATTATCAATCAAATAACAAGTGGAACACATTTTAATTGAGGGCAAGGTTTGTTCTATTTCATTCAGATTCCCCCATGAGTGGTATAGAATTTGAACCACAAGAACTCACAACATATATATAGGTATGCAAGACTTTGTAATAAGTCTAAAACTCAAAATTCTACATATCACGTTTCCTGGTTAAATCCTGAATTTATACCATGTAGCTTGGCATATTACTTCACTAATATCTAAGCCCGATGTGGGATTTCCTGTCAAAAGCCTAGAGAACTTTGGAGCCATAAGGGGGAAAAAAATCAAACCCATGCAAAGCTATTAACCTGTAAATCATTAGTGGAAGTTCTTGACTGTGCTCATTACTTTTGCTACAATAAAGCAGGAAAGGAAAATGTACATTAGCTAATCTTACATGAATGATAGTATCAGCACCAAAGTCGATCCTCCACTGGAGCATCTCAGACCACATATGAGTAGCTTTTTCAATATTGAACCCTCGTGCCTTTAGAAATCTGGAAATGATAAGTCAAAGGTTCAAATGAAAATGTGTAGCATGATAAATCATAATCTTACACTAAAGTTAGATGAATTTGATAGATCATTCTGACATCCTTGTGTGTTCAATCCTTGAGAAGCAATAAGAGTTGATGAATAGGTGGTTAATAGATTCCGATGAAAAACCACATGGAATTTAGTTATGATCAATTGGTTTAGATGCTTTAAGGCGTGAGTGTGAACTTGTCCGAGTAGGATTAACCAACTATTGAAAGGAATGAAATCTTATATTATGTCACACACTCCTCCTTCTCAAGCTATAATATAAATGGTATCTATATCCAGCTTATTACATAAATTAAACAAGATCTCACAAGAAGAAAAAGATAAAATGGACTGAGACATCATAACAATGAAAATGAAAATTCCAATACTAGCACAACAACCTTGCATTAACGATCTTCTTCCTTTACTTCCCTTCAAATTTAATGAATTGTGGATTTTGAAATTTGCGAGAATGAAATGACAATAGCCCTAGTGGGATAAGGCTTAGTTGTTGTTGTTGTTGTTGTTGTTGAGGATGAAATCATAACTTGTAAGATGTTGCAAAATGAAATAAATAAATCAGGATTCCAACATCTAAGACTTAATATTGAGAGAAAATGAGCAAAGGTGGATATTACTCCAAAAGACACATATAACAGAGGAGACTAAATTTTGGCATCTATGCAAGAAAAAGAAAATATTAGAATAGAGACAAAGATTAATCTATCTACTAGCAAGAAATCATTTGTAACCAATACAGGGCTGATAAAAAATTTCACAAACATAGATAAAATTATGGTTTCGATCATCTACTTAGACGGGACAAATAAGTACAAGCCAAATTGCCACTCATTAGACATCCAAGATCTAAAGACAAATGGAGATGATGAGGTAAAGAATCAAGGAGACGACTACCATGAAAGCTCAACTTAGAGGAAGATGAGTGTAGTAGTTCGGAGATCAATGCAGTAAATCATTAGAAGAACCTAACAGAAACATATTGAGATAAAGAAATCTGTAGTTAAGATTGTAGGAAGTCAAGTCTACCAAAAGAAGTAAAAATCTACAGATATGAAGAAAAATGTAGATATACCCATAGTTGGAGAGACGGCGACAACAAATGATTTTCATAGACTAAAAAGAGTTTATGATAATCACCAAGAATAAATTGACACTTGGACAGAATTTGGCTTCAAATGTTGTGGGCTTACTTTGAACCATATTAAATTGACTTTGTTCCTTTTACTATGATTGTGTTATTCAACCTTAAGAGATGATGATCCCACAACATGGACATGTGGTGGAGGTGATTCTACATTTTTAAAGCACAAGATGATATCTACATGGTTTGAGACAATGAGTTGTAGCAAGTGGTGTCAGAGTTGTCTGCAACTTCGACAGGTGGTATTAGAGGAATGTGATCCCAACAAAGTTATTAGATCTTAGAGTATTAAGTTTCATACTATGTAGAGCAATCAAACAAGATACCCCATGATGTGGACTATATTCCAATTAGCCCAACAGGCCCATGTGGCTTTATTTCCATCTTAGCCCATTGGCCAAGGACCTCTGGTTCAAGAGTCGACCTTCAGGACCAGGTCAACATATCAACATCTCATAGACCCAAATGGGTATTTCTCAGGGCTCCCTAAACTCTCCCCTCCGAATGTGTAGAGCTCCCTAAGTTCTCCTTCAACTACTCAAAGCTCCCTGAGCTCTTCTTCGACTACTCTGCAAGCTCCCCCTCTAATGCTCAAGCTCTCCCCAATCAAATTCTCTTCTCCGAGTTCTCCTAAACTCTCAATGGTACTCTCTAATCCATCCTCAAGTACGTATCTCCATACTGCCTATCATTACATTCATAGACATGGCTCCCCACAAATATTAGCTTTATCCAAATATGGTCTCCCAGTCAATTTGGGCTGGGCCAAGTACCCCACCAAACAATTTAAGCAAGTTGGGTTGAAATTTTATCAACTCATTTTAAGACCGATCCAATCGACCCGCGAATGTCATGAGCCCAAGCGGGCCGACCCGTACGGGTTGCGGGCCCAGGTGGGCCGACTCGTGGCGAGTTCGAGTTAGCCCCCAGGTTGAGAATTTTTTTATAAAAAAAATTAAGTAGAAAACTCAGTGGGCTCCTGAGCTTGACCCGCCTAATTTGCAACCCAAACTTAAAATTTTCAATCTTTTCTATATATATTTTTGGCAGGCTCGTTGGCTAACCCGCAATCCGCCTTGGGTTAAGTTGGGGATTTCCCAACCCGCTCCGCCATAGGTTGACCAGTTTGATAGCACCATCGTCTGTTATTGTAGGTCAAACCCATATGCCCGGTTTCTCACCTACCTTTAGCTATAAATACATATAGGTATATCCACAGGAAAAGAGGTTAATGTTCTTAAGCACTTTGTCATTTTTGTATTTCTTTTACAATCCACTCTTGTGTAACTTAAGAATCATACGGATTTTGTCGAACAATTTTAGCACCGTGTGCTCAGGTTAGAAGTCTCCTGCTTCATCCCAGTGATTTTCCACCTCAATCGTCTCCACATCATCCAACCTTCATCTCACTGTTATCCATTTCAATATTTCACCTTAGTGGCAAATTTCCACCATATCAAAACATATATTATTTATAAAGATGGCAAGGACTTTAATAAACATTATTGGGGTTTTAGAGGTGTGATAGGAGATCTAGTTTCTCTTTATGACAATTAAGAATGAGAGATCTATTGATACAATAGGGCTTGTGTATTGCAAATAGTGTGGTTTATATGATGATCAAGCACACTATAACACAAAGTATCATGCAAATACTAGGGGAGTGTTACAAGGCTACTAATGTCACTAACAAGATCCATCTTAGGAGGTTGTATATGCACCATATGGTAAAATCAAAAACATGATAAAGCATCTAAACATATTTTAAGGTCCTATGTATGAGTTGATCAAGGTTAGAGAAATGATCTCAAGTATCAACTTGGTACAAATATTTACTACACAATTTGATTTATTTGAACCCTTTTATGAAGATTCTCCTAATTGTCAAGAGAAGCAAGATGATTTTATAAGATGTAACTAATAATATAATTGCATATGTTGCTTAAGAAGGATAGTTATTATTTCATATTCAAGTAGGAGTTCACCAGTTACACAAAATGGGAACAAGAAGGGGCAATCACATAGGTACAGATCTCAACAGTGTAAACTTAGATAGCATAAACAACAGAAAAGCAGCATAAAAAAAAAATAGTGTAAACTTAGATCTATGTTTTTTAGAATATCTAATGTTATAGGTGCAAGGCAAATGATGATTACTAAAGGAATTGTTTGGATGAAAATTGAGAATCAAGGCAATATACAAATAATCAATGAACAATATGTTGTTGCTCATGCACCCTAGTGGAAGCATTTAGATTAAGCTTGTGTAATCTTGGTTAGACTATAAATCTGGGAGATGACTCAAAGGTGGAGGCCAAGAGCATTGGAAGAATCAAGAAGAGTTTATGTGGTAGGACAACATTTAAGCAGGTGAACTTTATTCTAAAGATAAGGAAGGATCTAATTTCAATAAATATATTAGATTTAGATAAATACCATTATAGGGAAATTATAAACTAATAAGGGTAGCTTGTGACACGAAAATCATGGCAGGAAAGTTGTAAATAGGATGTATGAGGTAGGTAATGAGTACAAAGACTCAATGCACCTCAAGACATTAAACGAACCAAAGAACAGATTTTCTAATTATCTATGGATGAAGTGGCTCAACAGATTTCCTTTATGACAAGTAGATCAATACATATGGGGTTGGGCGAGGTAAAGTTAGGACATGGATCATGACTTTAGCATATATAGTGATAAAGTAATCCAAGAGGAATATGACTACTCTGGACTCTGGAGCATCACCTTGGAGCACTAGATAGAGCACCATTTCACCAATAATTCTATAAGTCGTTGAGTTGTTGGTTTAATGACCTAACTCGTGGCTTAACGCTTCCAAGTGTGTCACACAAATTTAACTGGCTCAATTTAGGCCTAGTTAATCAATAAATTATGTTTCAGGATTATTCTATATGATTGTTAACATAACATAACATAACATAACATAACATAACACAAGTAACAATTGAAATTTTCAAGGATTGTTGGTTTTCTTAAACGTGGAGCATTTCAAAACCTAGAGAACATGGGGGTGTGTATAGAGGTTGTGGAATACCATATTACTTGTCGAGAGGAGGATTTCCTTTTCAAGGAGAGCTTTTAGTATTTACCTATGCTAAAAAATGATCTTTTTTTTCTTCATATTTTCTCCATCTATGATGGAAGAAGAGCATCAACTAGATTGAAAGGGTTTTTATAAAAGGTATGGAAAATAATTTATCTGGATCTATGTCTAGTTTTCCTCTACTATTATATCGGATCTCTCCGTGGAATAGGCTTATGACAAACCACATTAAATTGCCCTTGTTCCTTTTTGTGTCTTCATGCTACATTACCACGGGAGAAGAAGGTTCTGTTGGAGATGATTTTATGTTCTGGAGATACTGAATTGAATTAGAGGATGTTTTGGGAGGGTGGATTTTGGCAAGGGATATTAGACCTATCTCCATCTCCAACAAGTGATCTCAGAACACTTGAAATCCTAACAATATTCTAACACCACCTTCAGAGGCTGAATTAAGACGTTGCAAAATCCTCCATTGCATTTGCAATAATTCAACGCAAATTTTATTCTCACTGACATCACTCGCACCTCAAATATCTCCAATTCCAGCAAACTTATCGCATTCAAGCACCTCATTGTCCTATCATCCCGTCACAACATATTTCAATGGTCAAACCCGATAGTTGCATTGAAAATTCGAATAAAATCATCGAAGTGAATCCCAACGATAGATTCGTTCAGGAAATATAATTTGAATGGCGAGAGGAGCTAGAGCAATCGAAACTGACCGCATCAAGGTGGGGTAATCGTCGTGGCGAGGCGGAAGCAGATTCTGGTCGATCAAGGCAGCCCGGAACGTCTCCATACATTCCGAATAATCTTCATCTTCTTCTTCCTCCTCCTCCTCTGTGGTGGTGGCTGGCAAGTCGGGCCTTTTCCCTCCTCCTCCCCTCCTCCTCACGCCCTCAGGGGCGCTGCTTCTCGACGAGAAGGAGAACATTGCGCGGACCATCTCCGGATCTCCCTTCGCTCCCGGTCCCCTGATCCTTCGCTTTCTTCTGGAACGTTCCCCCCAAATAGAAATGAGATTCGAGGAGGTGGGAAAGGAAGCGGTGGCGGTGGAGGTGGCCAATGTTTAATATTCTATTCTAGTTCGAATTGATCTGTTACGAAGCTACGAACGGCGTGACCGCACGTGAGAGAAAAAGGGCAAAAAAAAAAAAAACCAGTGGTGGCTTGATCACGCTGGAAAGCTAGGGTGTCAAAAACTGAATTCGATCTGTCAATTCCATCCAAATCGATCCAAACTGTTGAGCTAGGAAAGGGTACAAATGGGCCAAATTGTTCACGAGTTATTTGTGAGTAGGTAAGTCAAAACTCAACTTAAATTTGAAATTGGTCGAGTTTGACCCAACTTAATTATAAATTGCGCCGAGTTTGAACCTAATTGTTACTGGCTCGGTGGTTTATCGAACCAAACAAAGCAGTAATAATATTTTATATTTTTTTTATAATATATAATATATTATTTATTTATTTATTAAATATAATATAAATAAATAAAATCGAGCTTAAGCAGTTAAGCCCATAATTAAATATTGAGCTCAAGCTCACCTCGGCAGTCTCTGTTAGTCCCCGGATTGATTTTGATGTGATCAACCAAGTCGGGTTAGGTCCTGCGTGTTGTCTAACCCTGTGACTAAGTGTGCAGGAGCTTAGGA
>JBBPFP011075195.1:0-12496 GCA_037974795.1 Kaempferia galanga | reverse complement strand
TTTCCTCAATGAAATTATGGTTCTTGCTTATAGATCTCTAAGTAGAGATTAGATCGGGAATTATTTTAGGAAGATTTTGATATCAAAGTTGTCTGTAGAAATAAGAATCTGGAATTTCTCAAGTATCCTAGCAAATTCGCCATTATTGCTGCTTCTGTGGCTGCTATTGAGTCTACTGCTGTAGCTGCACCAGCACCTAATGAGGAGAAGAAAGAGGAACCCGCTGAGGAATCTGATGATGACATGGGTTTTAGCCTGTTTGACTAAAATTACTCCTTGTCCGGCAGCATAGAAACGTTTTCTTAGTCATCTTCTATTGTCGTTTTTGCTTTGCTTGGCGTAGTGTTGCCACTCGAACCTTATATATGTGGTTCTCTGAATTATCGTCTTTTAGTCACTTTCCCTTCGTTTAATTTGGATATACTGTTATCATGGGCTTTTAAACAATGCCATTTTATATTGTTTTAGGTGTTACAGCAAGTTGATATCAGTTCATTCTCATATGACGAGTAACAGAATTAACTATTCTTAGATTGTAAACCTGAGTTGCATTAACACATATGCTTATTGTGAGTTTGATGATTTCCTGCAGGGACAAAAGGAATGAGAAGGATTGTGGGGAATTAATAATGTTATAATCCATATTTTAACTGCATCTTTAGTAAGCACATGCAAACCTTAATATAGTTTAACGGCCAGGGTGGTAATATATTTGAACTAGTTGTTTTAAATATATTTGAGAATAAATATATTCTTAACACGCAGTCTGTCAAATGGTTCCATAAAAAACCGTCATCTGCCATTAACTATAAAAGTTTATGATGTGTATATGAAAATCCACACTCAAAAAACAAAATTTGTTACACATATACGGGGACAATTTGGTGAGCTAGCAAATCAATTTAAATCTCATTTTAGTTTTAACTTTTTTTTAAAAAAATCTCAATTTGTGGGTCAACTTGAACCCGCCACGGGCTGGGGTCAGTCTATTTAGATCATTTTAAAATAAATTGATAAAATTTTAATTTGATCTATTCAAATTATTTGACGTCTTACTTAGCAGTTGGAATAGCGGCATCTCTCACCCTTTTTGAATTTCCTTTTACAGCTTTCATATAATTGAATTTGATAGGCACGTCGTGTGATATCGTAATCAAGCTGAGCCCAACACTGCTGAGTCGGCCCTCGAAGCAAAGGTGTTCTTCCTGGAAAGATCAGCAGCAGGTGACTTGACTCGGAAAGGAACAAAGAGAGAGAGAGACGGAGAAGTTACGTCGGTCGGGCTGTTGGAGCTGGAAAGAGGAGTTCGTACGATACGGCAACAAATATAAATGAGTAGCGGAATAAAGGGAGCGAGGAAAACGTTTTCAACAACAAACCTGAAGAAGAACCACTAAAATAATCCCTATTTTACACTCAGTAGCAATTTAAAACTAGTGCGCTGGAATAAACAAACCTTCAACGAATGAATCTCGATCGACCACCAGCAATGGCCGGCACCCTGAAAACAATGAAACCCCATTACAGACGGGGACCATACGCACATATTCGCCAACAGAGCGACCGTTTCATGCTCCTTCATCCCCCCTCGCTCAGCTCACTCCTGCTGGTCCTCCTCAATATTCTTTCTCCCCAGCTGACGACGCATCACCCTGTTCCTCCTTTCGCATGCATTCTCTGCCACCTCCCTTTTCCCATGGCCATCAGCTGAAACGATCCCCCACCGGAGTCTTCTTCCCCTTCGCCTTCACCAATATCGCATGACCTTAACACAACACGGGTTCACTCAACGAAGACACGGCTAGCTAGCTAATGCGTCGCACAGAGGTACGCAAGCTAGCTAGCTTGTGAAAAGCCGGGGACCATCGAGGCTCCTCGATGGGACTAGTGGCCTCAGACTCAGAGGGCGGACCACCTACTGCTGGTAGCTAGGGCCGCGGTTGTTACTGCCACGCCTAGCACGGAAAGATGCATCGCTGCTGTCCTGCGGAGGAAGCAAACATTAGGAGACGTTGCGAGCCAACAATGATAACAGAATAGCTAAGCGTGGTACGAGCCATTATTATGGCTCACAAGGCGCTGCTGCAGAGCGACGGACGGACGCTGATGGCCTGGTGGCGGGGTGTCAGGCAGCCACGGGGGGGATGCATATGAACAAGGCTGCGCATTAATTTTAGGCTCATCGAAATTTAAAAAAAAATCAACAACAACAACAACACAAAACAATTGCTCCTCCTAAAGCTTTAGGGATGAGCGAGATTAGAATTTAGGAGCTAAAGAGAGAGAAAAAAAAGGAGTGATCTCTCAAATCGAAATGGTGGATTGTTGTGCAGGAAAGTGTGGTGGAAGCTTGCCGGCCTTTGCTCATGAAAGGGAGGCTTGTCCTCCCCGCTGTTGCCTAAGCCCTGCTTACAGATTCGAAGATTTTTATTGTAGTAAAAAAAAGTGAAATCCTCTGTCTCTCTCTGACGGTCTCTCCGAGCAATTCGGATCTTCTGGAACATATTTTATGAATAACTTTAGTCCTTTTTAATTTGCACCGTTGAATCAGATCAAGAATATATATATTAATGCTCTTACATAAACTAACTACGGTAGCAATAATAGAAGGGGATTGTGCATTGTGTTAAAATGGAATTAACAATGTTTTTTATTATTAAAATCGAAATCGGTTTAATTAAAGTAAGTTTTTGAATATATGAATTGAAATTCTATTCACCCGTAATTATTAAGTTACGGGGGAAACTACTTTATACGTATATATATAATTTTTTTTTACAAAATTATGAATACGATCGCGTTGGCTTCAGAGTAAGTAAAGAGGGCTTTAATTGGGCATTAAAACGGCTAGTCCGGCTCCCACTAGAATCCACTGTTTGGCAACGCCACCCGGTGCCTTTTTTTTATGTGCACAGTGCCGGGCGGTGACGAAATCGCATCGCGTTTCGGCTTCGATCCGTTTGCTATTCCTGTTCGGGCCATTCTTCTCCGTCGGCCGCGTCCGATTTGAACTGCTGCCGTCTCGCTGCGTCCGACGCGGCCGCCGATGGCGATATGAGGGGGTCCAACTGGGAAGCGCCGGCAGTTGCGAGGGAGGAGGAGGAGGAGGAGGAGTTATACTACGAGTCCTTGGACCGCGTGCTGTCCTCCTCGAGCTCCTCTACTTCCGCCTCCGATGACGACGCCGACCACCGACATCACCGCCGCTTCCTCCGCGGCCCGAGCTTCCCGCCGCCGCTCTCCAGCTCGTACGACGTCTGGATCTCGGAGCCGTCATCCGTGGAGGAGCGCCGGAACCGACTCCTATTACAGATGGGCCTCGGCGGGGACCCCGCCCTCGCCCTGGCCCTCACCCTTCCGAAGCCCCCATCCCATGACGCCGCCGATTCTAGGACTGTGGAGCAGGAGGTTGGGCCTTCGGCCGTCTCATTCCTTGATTCCTTGCGGTCCGATGTCGCTGTGATCGTCAGATCCAGATCGGATAGCTCCGTCGATCCTAATTGTGTTCGTTCGGAACGGACTGAGCGACGTGCAATCTCGCTTGGGTCCGGGCCGGCGACCGACAAGCCGCCTCTCGTTGGCCGTTCCTGGTCGCTGACTGCGGTTGAATGCAGTGGCTTGGAAGGCGGGGGCCTTCAGCAGCCCTGTACCATTAGGAATCTGAACGATGGCAGCGAGTTCGTGGTGAAGGAGATGCGGCACGATGGAATGTGGAACAAACTGAAGGAGGTCGGGACGGGGCGGCAGCTCACGATGGAGGAATTCGAAATCTTTGTCGGCCGCTCCCCGCTCGTACAGGAGCTCATGCGGCGGCAAAGCGTCGAGGAGTCCGGGAGCGACGAGAGGAAGATGAACGATTACGGTTCTGGCGGACCTGGTGGTGGGTTAAGGGCCGGCGAAGGGAATCTCAGGTCGAAGAAGAAGGGTAGCTGGCTCAAGAGCATCAAGAACATAGCAGACACGGTGGTCTCTGGAGGGCACCACCAACGGGAAAGGCGGAGTAATGATGAGAGAGAAACTTCGTCGGAGAAGGGAGGGAGGAGGTCGAGTTCGGCCACCGATGATAGCCTTGACGGTTCGCATTCTGTTTCTGCCCACCACGGGCCCGAGAGAATCAGAGTCCGGCAGTACGGCAAGTCGTATAAGGAACTCACTGGTCTTTACATTACTCAGGCGATTCAGGCGCACAACGGAGCTATCTGGACCATCAAATTTAGTTTCGACGGGCGACTTCTAGCGAGTGGAGGTGAGGATTGTGTTATCCATGTGTGGGAGGTGGCCGACTTCGAGAAAAAGGCAGAGTTTTTCCAGGAGGGAGAGACTGGGGAGAGTGATAATTCTCATCCTCTCATATCAGTATTCGCTAATGGAACGCCGGAACCTGCCGTAGCTTTGTCCTCTGTGGAGGCAAGTCACTGGGAGAAGAAAAGATGGTCAAAGGTCCCTCACAGCAGACGATCTGTGAGTTCCGACCACTTAATGCTGCCAGAGCATGTTTTAGCTTTATTGGAGAAGCCAATCTTCTCTTTTAGGGGCCACACAAAAGATGTCCTTGATCTTTCATGGTCCAAGTCCCAGGTGATTTTTCGTTTTATTTATATACTGTTTTACGTAAAGTTGAATAGTTGTTGAGGTCACACACTATTCGTCGTTTGCTAATCGACTTGAGCTCTTTTGGTGAACTTCCCTGCTAAATGTTACTGCATGACAGACTACATTTCCTATTGATGAAACACCATTAGTTCTGTGGAAATGGATTATATATGCGATTCTGATCCGTGAGGCAACTATGCAATAGGAAAAGAATAGACTTCCCCAAATACATTGTTTGAATGTAGATGATTAATGATTGATTAAGAAGAAAGAACGATCATTGGTTAACAACAATGTCATGAATCCAAACTATTTCAGTATATCTACTTGGGTCTTATTCTTCGGTGGACCTTTGCATTCTTTATAATATAACTATTTTGGTGCCAGTGCTACAAATGCTAAATAATTAACTATTACTGGTTACAGAGTTGAATGTACATTTTCATTATTTAAGAAAGGCTTCTCCAGCAGGAACCGTTGGCGTTCCTCTAGATTGTTCAGCAGGAACAGTTGGTATAATTGACTACATTCTACCAATTTGTGCCGTTATTATACTAGTTTACTTAAATTTCTCATCATATGCTTTATTATCCAACAATTGTCACATCAAAGTAATCTATCAACCTAGTTGTATGCTGAATACATTAATTCCTGGTCTCTCATTCTGATTTCATGTCAAGCACACCATCTTTGACAATTATCTTTACTGTCTGATATAACAATATTATTTTTATTAATTTCCATTATGCTACATGCTACAACAACCGTCTTTTGTAGCAAAAAGATGATTACGCTCGCCCCAAGCACCCTCCACAGTCTGTCTCCAGGTTATGTGAAGGGAGATAAATCACAGGGTTGACTTATAGCCGATCACCAAGTGGTTAGGGTGGAAGAAGTTTTTTCTACGAGGGCATGCGTCCGTCGGGAATTGACCCTTGTCCCATTAGAGCAAATCTACCCCCTCTAACCAACTAGCCCCGTGGGGGGACACAACAACCATCCTTCCTTCCATGACAGGTTGCTTTGAAGTTACATATTTTTTAGCCATACTATTTTTATCTTTTTCACGTTTATTGTTGGAAATTTGAAAGCAAACTAACACTTCCAAAATTATTATCCAGTGATTTTGGTGGTCAGCATATCAATTTATTAAGTGATTAGCCTATTTATTATTTTATGTCAGTATATGTGTGACCCTATTTTGTATGTTGTCATAACTCATAAGAATGAGCTACCTAAGAATAATCATTCCAAACATATTAAGGTTAAAAAAAAAAGGAACGAACTAAACTAACTTTTTTTTTATGGTTGTGGTTGTAAAATTGTATACTAGATACCTAAAAGAATGTAATCCTAGTTACGGGTGTGGTTGTTGCTTAGCTATCACAGCTCTCTCTCTTTTGAATGGAGCACATATCCTGCTTTCTTTTTCTTACTTCAAGATGATAATTTTATTATAATCAATTAATCATCGAGAGTAACATTGTGATGGCTTTTTATTTGAGGAATTCAAAGATTATTTTTTCAGAATATTCAAAATGCTTTTGTAGTAGATTTAAACACGTGCTAACCTCTGAGCAATCAAGCATAATACATCAAATTTGACTGTGTGAAGTCATGTATCACTACAACCTACCACGTCAAGTCCCAATCTCCCAGAACGCTATATGCACTCTACCAAGTTCTTGTACCTTGATGCACATGAGTACCACTTGCAAAGCTAATTTAAACACTTTAACAAACAATCAAAATAATATGATTGAACCAAATCACATGGGAGCATCTTTGCACCGATAATAAATTCTACCCTTCTTTATCAATTGTGTTGATTGGCTATGCATCCAACAATTTATCCATCTGTCCCTATTATCTATGAATTCCTACTTCCAATCAACAATACCAATTTTATTTGTATTGATTTGTTCATAAATTTGGAGATGCATCTTGTTATACAAGACTACAAGTGCATAATTTGCTATTTGTTGTATTCTTTTATGATTCTCTATATATTCTCCTCTATGTAAAGCTATAAATCAAAAGCTAAAAACAATAATTTATTGCTAATGAGCTAGCTACATATCTATTATTGTCTAATTTGTGCAATGGTATGGAGCAAGGGTAAAGTATCATTCTATGACGGGTTCTTATCCCTAAACAAAATGATGCTAGTTCAATATTGTGCTACATTTAGCATATTTCAGCATGTGTTGAAGTATCACAAGATGACTTTAGATGAATTTTACTCCTATAATCCCTTTTCAAATTACTTGAGAAAATAAGACTAAAAAATTACATTGTTGGTTGATTTTACTCCCTAAATGAAATTTTACTGTACTTGATGCACTTCAGCATATGGTAAAGCATGTTTAGCTTTTGATAAATTTCACATCTCTAGTTTAGGCTAATTTATTTTTTAAATTGTGGTAATTAGATAATCAATTAAAATAAAATTTTAAAGAAACAAGGTAAGAAAATATAACAAACATCACAGCTAACAACTATTAGTCAATACACATTATTCAAATTCATCTTGACATACTACATGTGCTGAAATGTGTTCAATGTGATGATTTGTTGTTGGCATAATATGGTTCTCCTAAACATGAATGAACAATGGATATTATGTGTATAGACTAATATCATATTTTGGTAATTCACCTTAACTGTAAATTTTGGCTATGCCACCTAGCACAATTTTTTAAACATGTGTGTGTTGCACCAAAGTGATGGATGGGTTCCAAACCAATCTAGAGCATTTGGTTACTAAGAAAGGCTAAAAGAACAAAATAGCTGTGCCACCCATCATAATATGAGAATTGGGGATTTTTCATATTCCTCCGCAATTTTTATCCGTTATTGTAGTTTTCCTTTGTTGTTTCAGCAAATATCTTTTTTGTCCTATATAGTTTCCAAATTATTATCATCCCTAGTCAGACTAACTCCTATTAGAGTTCCGCTTTTAAAATGTAAGTGACCGTATGATATTTATTGGCTATATTTCAAACAAAATCCTAACAATAACTAGCCTAGAGTGAAGTGTGAAGGATTCAACGACGTAAGAAGTTTTCTTATTGTTTGGTTTGAATAGAAATCCTATAATGTGAGTGAATATATAAGGATCTTTTTTGTCCATGCAGCATCTGCTATCATCTTCAATGGACAAAACAGTCAGATTGTGGGACACATCTCTCTGGTCTTGTCTAAAAACATTTTCCCACAGTGACTATGGTGAGCAAATGTTTTCTTGGCTTTAGTTATGTTTCATGAATGGTCATTTGTCTCATTATCATTCTGTTGTATCAGCTAATGGAACTTTTCTACTTATTTTGTTCCTTTGATTCAGTTACCTGCATCCAATTCAATCCTGCTGATGAAAAATACTTCATCAGTGGGTCCCTAGACAAGAAAGTCCGTATATGGAGTATTCCGGATCGACAAATTGTTGATTGGAATGATCTTCATGAGATTGTCACTGCTGTCTGTTTTACCCCCAATGGTCAGGTAGAAACGATTTAACTGATAACAATGCAAGAATCTTAATTTAGTAGAACTAGTTCATGTTGATGCTATAACTGAACTCTTGGGTCTTGTAGGCTGCTATGGTGGGTACGCACAAGGGTAGTTGCCACCTCTTTGACACATCTGGTATGAGTTCTTATCAGACCAGCCAGCTTAATGGTCTTCCTTTAGAGTTTGGAACTGTAGTCTTCATTACTACTTGTCATTCATCTTGTGTTTTAAAATTTCCTGTAGAGAATAAGCTTCGCATCAAGGATCAAATTTACTTGCAATCAAATAAAAATAAGTCCAGCAACAAGAAAATTACTGGTTTTCAGGTATTTGCAGACTTAGTAGATCCAATTAAAAGGTCAATGCAAGAATTTGTCTTCATTCTTTATATTCCTCTGTACTTGTAGAGGTTTTCCCTTTATTTCTCAGTTGAACTACATTTCTATATCTCAATTTCTCACTAGCTTCTTGAACAGTTTGTTCCAGGAAGTTCCTCTGAAGTTCTTATTACATCGGCGGACTCAAGAATACGTGTTGTGAATGGGGTTGAACTAGTGCACAAGTTTAAAGGTAAATCCTGCACTATCTACTCATTTTATTGTTTTTATTAAATGACTAGGAAATATCCATTTCTTAACCGAAGATAAGATTAAAAAAAAGACACAGATGAAATCATTGAGGCATGGTTTTAGGTGTGGTTTGGTATTGTTCTGGTGATCAATCCATAGTGACACTTTGTCAACATGAATAAATGTCATTGTGTTGCTTGTGCTGATGTGGATTCAGTGACACTGACTGGGAGAAAGTCTATCTCGACTGGTACCTCATCTAATGGGTTTCCCATTAATATATGCGCTTTAATGTTATTCTTCTTCTTTGACATCTACATATATGAATTAACTAGTTTCCTTCGCACTGAACTTTGTAGCAAAAATATATACATATTATACATACACACACAGACATATATATAACAAGGATATCCATTTAGCTACATATACCCTAAGATGTGTGTCTATTGTGTTATAATAACCTCAGTTGATGTATCTCCACGTTGTATAGTCATACGTGTTCATTCTTCTGGTAGGATTTACTTTAGCCTTTTTTAACAATTGTGTGAGATCTTCACAAATTTTATTATCACCTTCCAAATGGAAATTCTTTAGAGCTTGTTTCTACGATGATATAATAATTAATTGGCATTATCCATATATGACAGTATGAGATATTGCTCATTGTCATGCAACCACCAAAAACAAAAACATTTAGATGCCTTTGAAATTCAACTGAATTATTTGGAACGTGGAAGTTAATATTTTCGTGGGAACGATAAAAATATATATAATTGAGATTTGGGAATCTTTTTGTTTTAGGAGAGTCAAAGTCATTCAAAAGATGGAGTATTCTGTGACCTGCACATGGTTTTTAAATCCGAATTCATGACTCATCTTAGTTTGCAATTGTTGCAAGCAATATATTTATGGCACTGAAGGAAATTGTTATCTGCGAATTATCAGTTAGTTCTTTTACAGTTTGAGAATACATGCAGATGGATCCTGCAAAGCTTGAAACTATGTGGGTCCGCCTAATTTGGTTTATATCCTCAGTGGTTATATATCGACTCTTCACATTTATGGTGTTTCTTTTCTAGGCGTGTGGTTGCTTTCATTGCTCTCACCAAAGGAATCTTACCTTGTTTACAATAACAAACAGTTGATTTTGGCCTCACTCAGTTTAAAATCTCTCACATCAAAGGAATCAAGTCACTTCAATTATTTTTACCATCACCAGAAGAACGAGAAGCATATCCTACTTTGGCCTTAATTTTGCACTTTAGTTTGTTTTGTCCTTGCTGTTGAAAAGTGATTTTAATTTTTGATCTCTCTGTGGGTCTCATGCAAGTTCTAAGACACGTCTTTACTGGAATCGCTTTAATATTGAGAATAAATTCTGGTCTTTTAGTTGCCATATTCAGACGCCATTCCCTCATGTTCTTTGGTTGACACACTTCATTTTTTTTTCAGGATTCCGTAACACAAGCAGTCAGATATCGGCTTCCATGACTCCAAATGGGAAGTATGTGATTTGCGCTAGTGAGGATTCTCATGTGTATATTTGGCGATACGATGCTTGTTCCCAACCTAGTAAGTCCACCAAGGGCATTGTCAATTCGATGCAATCTTATGAGCACTTCCAATGTCAGGATGTGACTGTGGCAGTTGCTTGGCCAAACCCCAATGCCACAGGGCTAGTTGCAGGCCACGTCAACATGCAAAATGGATTCAGTCTGGTATCTGCTAGCGAAGCAGAGGGACAAACACAGATCAACAACTTACACAAAAATTCATCATTATCAGTCTACTGTCAGAGTTCAGTTCACCGTGACATTCCATCGAGGACTGATTCTCCGACTTGGTCCAAGGAGAAGCTCCCGAGAAACGAGCTTAGCCCTCGGAGCAGTGTTGAGGCTCACAATGGGGCTTTGCTGGTGCAAAGCAAGCTAGCTTGGGGGATGGCTATCGTTACTGCTGGACAAGGTGGTGAAATAAGAATATATCAAAATTTTGGCTTTCCATTTCGAGTTTGAAGGTGTGTATTATCCTGGAACTGGTGCTTTGGTTCTCAATTCTCAGCTACAGAAGTTGCATTCCACTCGAAGACTACGGCTCCAGTTTTCGTGTGTATAGATACAGTTATTTGGTGTCATTTTTTTTTTCTGTAGGTAAATTAAGCTCCTTTATTTTAGTTTACCCACCACTATGATTGGAGTTTAATTATGCCAAAAACCACACAGCACCAAGTTGAACGTACCATTGAGGTAGCTTAAGTGTTTCTCGATGTAAAGATGCCTGTCCAAGTTACAAAGGGCCAGTGTAACCCATTGCCTAGGTTTAGCAAGAAGCGATAACCCTCTACACATCTGCCATCTCGTCTAAAGAATAGGAGCGTTAAAAAAGGTGAGGGAGTCATTTACTTTCAAGATTAGCAGACGAAATTCGAAGGGGCATTTAAAGTTGTGAAATTTTTAAATGACTCACGTAACTTTTAAATTTATGAAACAGCGCATTTGATTTTTATTTTATACCTTTCGTCAATTATTATAGAATTGTATTTTAATAAATAACATTACTATGATATTGGATGGTACTGTATTTTAAAAATCAACTCAAAATGTACTAGTTTTAATATTTGTACACCACTATTTTGTGTTGTTTTTTGAAATGAAACTTTGATCAAAGTGGTGTTGATTTTTAAAATGTATGCTATATTTTGAAAATCAACATCATCTAAAAAAACATGAAATTTGATTTGTTGATACAAGAGGTAAAATGAGAATACCATACTCTTTGACAATTGAAATTTGATTTGTTGATGGGAAAGGAAGAATGAGAAATAAATATATTTTTTAATAGAATTTCATAACTTTAAATGCCTCTTTGATTAATTTTTGAAAATAAATATATCAAAGTTGTTCTGGATGTGAAAACTTAGATGAATGATAAAAAAGTTATTAAATCTAGGATAATTAATCTAGTCTTATAAAAGATTTTTTTATTGACTATGAAAGTAAATCAGAAAACCCATATCTCATAGTTGTACGTTCCATTTGGATAAAAAATTCCTATAAATGTGTCATATATGGTGATCATATCTGAAACCGGGGGCGGTCGCTAAGTCACATGGTATCAAAGTGGCACGGTTGTTGACTCAAGAAGACTTCCTGGGTTTGACTCTCCGAACTCCGCAACTCTGCACACACATACAAAATCATAAACGAAAATATTAAAGACTGGGTCAAGGAAGAGGTCCCCGGTTCTAGTACTCTTATGCTCAAGTCAACACAGTGCTCTCGAGAGGAACAGTAGAATTGAACAGTATAATGCATTGTGCGCGTACCTACGTTAGAAGCTAAAGACCCATATTTATAATGAGTACTTTATTTTTATGCATGCATATCGATGTGTTTCCTGTCAGGGGTGAACCGTTTTTGACATTTTTGACACCTTTTTCCATCTAAACATACTGTCTCTGTACTTTGTCAGATTTTAGAAGCTTCGTATAAGAAGTATGCAACACATCATCTAACGTCTAATTTTTTGACTGGCGGAATATGTGGATCGATATGACAGGAAGGTTGCAACTGACAGGCTGACCCTTCTGGTAGCAGATCTGTCAGGCTAGCTGATTGACATGTCGGCTGGGCTTGAAACATCTACTAATTGTCCAACTTGCTCGGCTGACTCATTTGGTGGGCGCTTGGTTGATGGTTTGAATTGGTAGGCCGGGTGGCCTGTTGGCTTAGTCGGCCTGTCCCACTAACTCAACCTTCTGCTTGGTGGTTCAGTTGGCCTGTCGACCTAGACGGCTTGTTCAATTCATGGGTCTCGTCGGT
>JBBPFP011075087.1:0-12496 GCA_037974795.1 Kaempferia galanga | reverse complement strand
AGTATATAAAGGAAGAGATTGGTTCAATTAGGGCATATTGAATCTTGCTCTCTTCCTCTAACTTCTTCTCCCCATTGAGAAAGACCTTAAGTTGCCGGCTTAGTCTGCGTTTGCAGGATCTCCGGTGACAAATAAGAAGCAATAGTCTTGCGATAGATTCATGTCAGTTTTTTGCTAGCTATTGTTTCGATTTTAATTTTGCTTTTAAGATTGATGATAGCTAGGTCTTGTTATAGATTTGTTATAGATGCATTAGTTAGTTTAGTTTTGATGTATCACCATTCTAACAGATGCATCTTTTTAGTTGCAGAGGATGTATTTCGTTGGAGCTAGATAGCACCTGATAAAATTTTTGCCTTTGTTAACAATCGCACATTTTTTATTTTTTTTCAAGATCCATCGTCCTTCACTGTATAAAAGATTTGAGTTTGTCTTCTCGTTAGTTAATGGTCATGAAAATTTTATCTGATACGATCTTATCAACTTACTCGGCCAATCAATCCAGTTGATCAGGTGACAGCGAGGGAGAAGAAAATGGTTTGCATTCGACAGGCAACCGTCGATGATCTGCTGGCAATGCAGGCATGCAACCTGCTATGCCTACCAGAGAACTACCAGATGAAGTACTACCTTTACCACATCCTCTCCTGGCCACAACTCCTTTTTGTCGCAGAGGATTACGACGGACGCATCGTCGGCTACGTGCTTGCCAAGATGGAGGAGGATGCCTCCGAGCCTTGCCACGGCCACATCACCTCCCTCGCCGTCCTCCGCACCCATCGCAAGCTCGGCCTCGCCACCAAGCTCATGACTGCCGCCCAGAATGCTATGGAGTCTGTTTTTGGGGCTGAGTATGTATCTCTCCATGTCCGCCGCAGCAACCGGGCTGCCTATACCCTCTACACCTCCAGCCTCAGTTATCGCATCCACGACGTGGAGGCCAAGTACTATGCTGACGGGGAGGATGCTTATGACATGCGCAAGCAGCTGAAGAGCCGTCCCCATGCCCATATCCATAGCCATAACCACAGTCATAGCCACGGCCATCACCACCACCACCATCACGGCGGAGGCTGCTGCTCAGGGGACTCTAAGGCTGCATCTTCCGTAGACGCTGGGGCACCAGCTGATCCAGGCACTGGTGCATCTGGTTCCAATTCTCCAGCTCCAGCTGCTGGGGCGTGAGGAATTTATGCCCTTTGCTTTTAATGCCTCGGATACAGAGTTGCTGTGTCTTAAAAACTGAGTGCTTATTATGATTATATTTCCATGTTCGTATGTATGTCGTCGAACTGCAACTTTTTTGCCTCTCGATCGTTTGCTATGTTGCTCGGGTTTTTGTAATTCTGTATGCCGTTGACTGCTTCGTGATGTACGATTGTACCTTCACTGAGTAGCAAGAAAGCAATGCTTAGACAAATTCTCATTAGCAGGGAGCAAACAGGAGATCTAAAGTAGGAGTTAGCTCCGATATATCCAAAATTTTATTAGCTTTTTTCCTTTCGGTCTTCATTTACTATTTTACTTGAAAGAAAGATGGGAAAAAAAATAAAGACATTTAATTCGATCAATTTTCTAGTTTTTGTCAACTTGTATCTGAAATTAAAGTGAGTATAATATTTTTTTTTTCTCACAGATAAATTTCTTTCTTCAACAGTGTGAGTGAATTAATGCTATTTTTTAAGAGGGACAAATATTAAATTTTTATTAATTATTTAAGATATAGCTTTGTTGTATTGCATACTGTTTAAGGATAGACAAATTTAGAGAGAACAAATTACCGTCCTTAGCCGTGTCCTTTTTACAAGTATTAACTCTTATTTCCATAAAGCTACATATAAATATAAAAGTGAAAGTTAAAACAGATTTTGATTCGAACGAGTGAAAATTATTATGCCTTTTTTGTTCTGAACCAAACAATTTTTTTTAAAAGATTAAGTTATTCATATTATTATGAAAAATAAATCATATAATCATTTTTATTCTACTTTAATAAATAATCCAATTTATTAAATGCTTATTTTTTTCTAATTGTATGCGTGCATAGCATAGACGTATTAAATGAGTAAAAAATTCCACAATTTGCTTTGGCCATGATAGTTTTAAAAATATTTTTAAAAAAATCAGGAAAAGGACGATTTTTTTTTATAAAAAAGTCCTGTTAATTTATATTGGGCAACAATACAAAGAGTGCCTCAAATAAAGAGAACATTAGTTTTTTTTTTAAATAAAATTTACCCTGAAAATATCATTAATTCAATGTTGTTGTGAATACAAAAAGGGCCTCAGATGAAGAGAATATTAGCATCTTTTTGTAAAAAAAAAAGAAAAGATTTTTCCTAAAAATATCATTGATTCAACGTTGTTGTAAAAGTTTTAGAATAGCTTTTACAATGTATAGAAACTAACAGGTAGCTATGTTTTTACACCCTCGATCATAATACTCATTTTAAATATAATGAGTGTCATTGAGTTTATACATTTATTTTACTCATTGAAATATTATTTTAATTAGGTTATCATTTAAAAAGTAAAATTAAAATAATATAAAGTCATTATTGTACGTAAAAGCTAACAACTAGCCTCCACTTGTAATAGAAGCTATATGCTAACTAGGTGATTCAACCATGTTCATTTGAAATGTAATAAATAACGTAGAGTCTTCATGATTTGTTTTGCTTATTGAAATGATATTTTAATTAAGTTATTACTGAGAAAAATAAAATTAAAATGATATAAAATCATTATGGTAGAAACTAACAACCTTCTACACATTATAGAAACTAACAACTAGGTTCTGTACGTTGTAAAAGTTATATGCTAGCTTCTACATGATCAATTGTGATCAGATAATGTTCATTTAAAATATAATAAATGTCATAAAGTCTTAATCATCTATTTTCCTTATTGAAATATTATTTTAATTAAGTTATAGCTTAAATAAGTAAAAAATCAAAATAATATAAAATCACTATTATAGAAACTAGTAACTAGCTTCTACAATATAAAGTTTACTCAGTCAAATGTTCATATAATATATTGTAGAAGTTAACTTCTAACTTCTTTAACATGTAGAAGCTCTCAATTATTTTTTACATTGTCGAATGATAAGATAATAAAAGAGTATTTTGGACAAATATTTTAAATAAAATGTCTAAATGGAAAACCCATACACGAAAACACAAAATGATAAACTTTTATTTAATTTTTACCCTTTTTTAATATCCTTGTTGTCCCAAGGAAAGTCTCTTTATCAAGTCCCTCCATTTTCCAAGTCCTTTATATATAAGACCTTTATCAAGTCCCTCCCTTTTCTAAGTCCTTCATATGTAAGACATAGATCATCCGATTAATCATTTCACCAATCGTGTTGCTGTTACATTATTTTTTTATATTGATTAATTTTGAGAATATTCATTCTAGTCTTATAAAAATTTTTCATTGATTATAAATTAAAAAAACACTCACACTGAACGATCATAAATCCAAAATTCTTAGATGAACCCATCTTATCAAAAAATTCATTCACTAATTTATTAAAACTATAACTCGATTAAAAAATCAAAATGAAGAGTTTCTTTTTTCTTTTCTTTTCTAGTCATACAGGTTACAACAGTGGTCTAACGGGCCAGATTTGTATGTAAAGGACAGCTCTCCGGACCACGCAGCGGACATCATATCAGCTTGAAGCAGTTTAAGTTGTCTGCACAAGATTCTGACAAATCCTAAGCAATCATTTACTTTCTGATTGTTTGCTGGCCGTGTCTGATCAGGCACAAGAAGTTTTGGGTGGCCTGGCTATACCTTAATAAGAATTGCCTCATATGGACATTTCCAAGCACATAATCCATTTCAAATTTGATCTAAATGGATATTTCATTTGAATTTCTTAATTTGTTGGAATGTCATGAGTAAATAAGCAAGTTTTTTTTTACAATGCGGAAAATATCATGAAATGTTGTGACACCTACCTAGCTAGGTCGTATTAATCTACTAATCTGATCAACTCCACCAATTTGATAAAACCTTACGCATCCACAGGTCCACTTACCCACTTGACCCAACCAACCTACCACATCTTAGTTGGTCGACTGGGCCACCGCGGTCTGGCTAGCTCGCCGGATATAAATTTTCAGAATTGTGTACAAGCTAAATTAAAGCAGCTAATAACTATGTTAATTAGTTTTACCAACCAGTTAAGGCTGATGGATCCACCAAATTGACACATGGATGGACATCCGTGGACTTCCTCGAGCTGGACCATGCATCTAACAGGGTTCTTTGTTATGTACACACGAACATGAACTATGAACAGAATGAGTTGTAATGTTGTATGAACAAAGAGGTCTTTGCTCAGTCACAATGTTGGTGGTGATCGTGGCCGTGGGCAGCGATTGTGGAGGTAGAAATAATGCAGGCAAGTGCCATAACAAATTAAAAGGAACTGCAGAGAATCAAAAGGTATAATGGTGCTGGTGGGCTTAATCAAGATCGACATCCACGCGCTCTGGCGTCCCACTTTCTGTCTGCTGTGCAACAAGTTCAATCCCAAGTTGGCCCTTGTCCCCGGCTCCAAAAGCATACAGTTTCCCACAATCTGTTAGGGCAAAGGTATGTGCGTTCCAGTAGATTGAGTTTGTGAGGCTGATTTGAACTACCCTCTCATTGATGTTTTTCAGTGAAGAAACTAATTTTGGGCTGAGCACGTTGGCATGCCTGTTGCCCTGCAAAAAGGATCAAAGCTCAAATCAGCTAATACATGCATATTGCCCAAAAATAGAGGGGCATGACAAACCTGAGCCTCGATGGCAGTCGAATGTCCCAAGCTTGAGGATTCTCCACAGCCAAATGAATAAACATCCCCGGTGTCGGACACAACAAACGTAGTATAGTCGCCAGTTGCGACGTGTACAGCCTTGATACTGCCCAGGGTTTCTACCACCTTAGGAATAGATTCACACTCCTCATTCCCATGGCCCAAGCAGCCATAGCGTCCCCATCCCCATGTGCACACACGCCCATCCCGTCCTACAACGGCAGCATGCCAAGCACCAGCTGCAACCACCACAGGTTGCAAGTTTAGGGTCTGAAACTGCTCGATCAACCTTGGGTACTTTTCATCCGTTCTTGAACCATGCCCAAGCTTCCCTCCCAAGCCACAACCCACAGAGTAGACAGACCTGCATCATATAAACGTAAAGGCATGAATTTGATATTGCCTCCAATCATGGCCTGTGTAGGATATGATTCAGATAACTCATGCAGTAGAAGATCCAATGAAGCATATAAAAGCAAAGTGGTGGTTGTCGCGGTTGCTGAATTTAACCACTTGCAATTCTACTAGAGGTAACTGTAAAAGAGAAAACTCAGCGCCACCGATTTTTAAGAGTACAAGTAATGTAACTTACATGCCACTTGATTGGCAGGCCAATGCTAGCAGGTAACAATAGCCAGCAGCAATCTGAACCACTGGTATGTTTTCAAGGGGACCTAGAAGAAGACGAGGTACCGGATCATTCTGTTCGGTCTGATGGCCAAGCTTCGAGTCAGTCCCCCAACAAAAGGTGTAGACCCTGCCTTCTCGAGAAAGAACGGCAGTGAAGAAGTTCCCGATTGCTGCCTGAACAACATATATATTGTTCAATGATTCCACCAATTGAGGAGTAGTTACCACGGTGGATCCTTGTACTGCATATTCTGCCTCTCCAAATGAGTCCTTTCCAAATGCATAAACTCTTCCACCATCACTGATCAGCATTGTTCTCCCTGCTCCGACTGCTGCTTGTATAATCCTAATGCCTAGCAATGATCTGTGAAGCAGTAAATGTTTCCCGTCCTTGTTATGTGTTAATGTGCATCGAGCGTACGAAGCAACTGGAAATTTAAATGAACCTTATAAGTCGAGGTCTCCACTCCTCTTCGGTGGTGCCATGTCCAAGCTGCCCTGAATTGTTGGACCCAAAGGAATACACTGATCCAGAAGAAGTCACAGCAATGCTATGACCAGGCCCAGCGATCACATGAGAATTTTCTCGTCGGCAACATGCCTCACCGGCCAATATATACCTAAGTACTAATTTCCAGGATCCGCCACTGCGTTGTTTAAGAAAGTCCCTCTCTTCAGCAGACATTGGCTTAAATATGGCCCTTTTTTGACACATGTCCAGAGCTGCAAGCTCGGCAATAGATAATTGAAAGTCAGGAGTAAAATTGGCAGGCTTCCTGAAGAATGTACATGTTGCCTGCCACAAACAGCAGAATCCATCAGCGACAATATCAATTCTATCAACAAAAGAGACATCAGAATGCACTTGCCTCTAGATTAGCAAGATCCTGGGGATTCAAATTGCAAGCAGTAAGGACATGGAGAACAATTGAGGGATTTGCAGCCAAGGGGAATTCCCCTGGGATAGAATCGCCAAAGCAATGCCGCTGCATTAGTTGGAATGTTTGCTGCAATGGGGACACAAGAGGGAGGGACGAATCTCCGACTGTGTGAAAAGGTATTGAGGAACTGCTACCACTGGCGGTGGCATCCATAGGGCACTCTCTAATTCTTAATTCTTAAACTTCAAGCAGTACGGCTAATTCAAGCTCAAGCTTGTATCATTGAACACCACCTCCAGAGTACCGCTTCAAGATAGTGACAAATGGAAGTGGTAGTAGAGACCCCGAACAATCATTCACATTACTTATAAAGTCAGTGTTTCCACAAACACAAATCAGATATGCTGATTTTAATCCTCCAACTTATACAATTTCAGAAAATCTTGGTCACAAAGTACATTGACATATGAAGGGCCTAGTTGAATAAGAACAGAGAGAAGATGGTTAATATCTAAGTCATATCGTAAGTTAATTTCATGGGAAACCATCCAAATAAAGGCGCAGAAACAAACCGCAAGTCAAAGTAATACACTTGCAAACATAAGAAAGACAAATCGAGAAACATTGATGTTCAGAAAAATGTGGCAAACTCATACAAGACAAGTAGGAAAAGCAATCATAACGAAAATGGAGATTGAGGATTTAATCAAAGAACTGAAGCAAGATTGCTCAACAAAACTAGTTCAGAATCTTTGGATAGGATAAGTCTTTGTTTAAAAGAGAAAGAGAAGAAAATTTAGCTTGGCAATATGGGCAGGATTTTAAAGCAATCACTCAAGAGAAGGTGATCAAGTCTAAGGCTGGAGCTCAAACTTATTGTGACAGTTCGTGAAAAATTTAGAAGCAGCCTTTGTACTGGACGATCTGTAGCAAGTCTCAGCCTTATAAAAGAAACCCCTCAAAAAAGGGAGAAAAGTACCGGTTTCCAAACAAAGCATATTCCCAATGATCTTCTCAGAGAAAGTATTCCTCTGGAGAAGATATTTTGCTTAACGCATCCAACAATCGTAAATAGATTCTGTGAGTTTGTTGCACACACCACGGAACAGAAAACAAAAAACAAAAAGCAATCTTGTAGAACAAGTCCAGTTGACAAAAATGATAAAATTAAAAAAAAAATATATTAACTCACGGAAGAAACACAAAATGTATTCTAAAAGCAATGAGAACAGGGAACCAAATATTGTTCTTTCCCTCAACGGAAACCAAATATTACATCTTTAGGTCAACTTAGAAACAAAATACTAACTAGAATCAATACAAAGCTTCCTTCCCAAGAAAAGAGATGAAATTCGAGGTCCTAGAGGCAGACGATCGGACCGCGAAGACAAACGGAGCAGGAAGAAGATGAAAATATCGGATTTTTAAGTACAGATCGAGTCAGATCGTGCAGGTAAAGATCAACAAAAAAAAAAAGGAATTACATGGAAAACGGCTGCAAATAATCCCACAATCCCACCGGGAGCAAGAGATGCTACCGGACTGATGGCCGATAGCTTTTCCCTCGTTCTTTCCCCCGATTTTTCTCGATGATTGCAATAAATTATCGTCCGAATTGGAGCTGGACGCGGTCGAGAAAACGATCGAGAAACTGCCGGTGGCAGATAAGGATCGAGGAGAGGAATCTGATGGGGTGCGGAGGGTAGAGAGAAGTGGAGAAGATGGATGAGGAAGGCGAACAGAGGAGTGATGAGGTGTCATCAAGGTGGAGGGCAGTCCCCAGGTTTTTACGCAAGAGGTGCGGCACGGTCAGCCATGTCAGCTCCCGCAACGAAACTTAACGCCAACTGGGCCGGAGTTATCCGGGCCAAGGCCGGCCGGTTTATTCCCAATGATCTGTTTGTTAATCAAAAACATCTGAAGAACTCAATCGCGTCTTTAGGGAACAATCTTACATTTCATCTTTTTTTGCCATCCATGAGGGACAAGCATCAGTTCCAGGAACAGAGGGACTGCCGTGGGATTCTTTAGGGTTTGAGTTGATCCTGGGCAGCCGCATCCTTAGCTTTCCCTCCACCTTTTTATTGGCACCAACACGAATGCCTCAGATCTCCTTCAGTTGCTTCTTGATCTGCTCAAACACAGAACCGCCTTGTCCATGGTGTCAAATTGCATCCCACTTCTCCGTCTCCTTGTTCACTTGGTAAACTTCTCAACGTCCTCATGGAAGTCAAACCAAATTGCATATTTGCAAGATTAAACTAAATTAAATTGTGAGAATCAAAATTAAATTATTTTGATCTTCATCAAGTCAAGTTTGATTAAATTATATAATAACTAATTAAGTTATCATGTTGGATTAAATTATCAAGTATATACATTTGATTAGAAAAATATAATAGTGTGTTTAATATAGGAAAATCCAAATTATTCTTTGGACTTCCTTTTCATGGCTATATAAGCCAAACTCTGATATGAAAAAAATATATTGGGAAAAAAGTTTCATTTCTTCCTTATTTATATTCCTTCTCTAATTTGTTATACTCCTTTTCTATCCTGAAATGTCATATTTTCTCCTCTTTAATTGGTTTCAGAGCGAGATGCGCCTTAAGAAAAATGACATCTAGAAATGTTACTACTTCATTTCTGCATGCTTTCATATGAAAAGATTATGACTATTGAAGCAGCAGATTTGAAGTTTGATTGAAAGCATTCAACTTATAAAATATAGTCGATAAAGGGTTTATTGAACCTAAAGATGAAAAAGCCTTGAATGATGATGAAAAGAAAGTTTTGGTGGATAATAGAAAGAAAGATTCTTATGCTCTCAATCAAATCAATCTCGCAATAGACAAGAGGATGTACTAGAAAATTCGTAAAGTAACAACATCAAAACTAGCTTGGGCAATTCTATAAAAATCTTATAAAGGCGATGAACAAATGAAGAATGTTCAACTCCAAATTTTGAGATCAGAATTTAAAAAATTGGAGATGAAAGAAAATGATAGTAAATCAAATGGCTTCGAATGGTGACGCTTTATATGTTCTATGAATTGTACAAAAAAGTATTTTGTTCTCTTCTTGAAAAATATATTAGTCTTGTTATTGTTATTGAGCAGATAAGATATTTGAAGAGCATGATTTTAGAGGATATACAAGGAATTCTGAAAGGTCATGAAGTGAAGATTAATTTATTATTTCTCTATCACAACAATCTGATCAAGCTCTTAAATTCCAAGTTTCTATTAGAGGTCAGGTTCATCCTATTGCGACATGGGCAAAAATTTTAGAGGGCATGTGATTCAAGCTATTGCGAAAGAGAAAGAAATAATCAACAATATCATTAAAAGGACAACAATGAAAATCAAAGCTTCAAGTTTCAAAGAACAAAAGGAGATGTTGGTTATCACAGAGGCCGAGGACGTGGTTATATTGAATGTAGTTATTGTAAAAAATAAGGACAAAAAATGCGATAAAACTACATATTGTTGGAAAAACAAATAGATGATAAGAAAAATAGTTATATCAAGTGTAAGCACTGTTACAAACTGAAACATAAAGCTGTAGATTGTTGGTTTAAGTAAGAAGATAACAAACAAACTGAAAGTTGATAATGCAGTACCTTGACAGTGGGGCTAGCAAACACATGATAGGTAATAAAAAATTATTTTTCAATTTATCTAAAATTAACCACGGTGAAGTAATGATTGATAATTAGAAATATTGAAAAAGACTTGAAGTTTATTTTGTTCTAGGTTTAAAAAACCACTTGCTTAGTGTTGGTCATCTTATGAAGAAAGTGTATTACTTGCATATACATTATAATACTTGCACTATATCAAAAGGTAAATTAGGTTATTATAAAGATTGGTGTGACATCTAATTACTTATTTTCTCTCAAACTTGAAACTACAAATTTATCTTGTTTAACTATTGTTGATATAAATGTTTCAAAATTGTGGCATGATAGATTTGGGCACTTGTATTATGGAAGTTTAAAGTTGTTATCAACAAAACGATGGTTAGAGGACTACCAAAGATCGATCAAGTGAAAGAAGTTTGTGAAGCATGCCATCTTGGAAAGCAATACAGAGATCCATTTCCACAACAAGCAACTTGGAGAGCAAAGAGAGCAACAAGACCATTGGAGCTTGTTCTTTCTGACCTATGTAGAAATATGCTAACAACATCACTTGGTGGAAGTAAGTTCTTTATTACTTTCATCACAAAGTAAGGATTAAATTTCTCACAGAAAAGTCACGAGCATTTCAAGTTTTAAAGATTTTAAAGTTGATGTTGTGAATTATATTGGGTTTCTATCAAAACTTTAAGAACTGATTGTGATGGCGAGTTTTCAAATGAAGCTGAGAAATATTTTAATAAATATGATATAAGGCATGAGTTGATAACTCATTTTACACCACATCAAAATGGTGTAAGTGAAAAAAACATAGAACTATTGTTAAAAGTATGAGATGCATACTAAAAGAATACCAAATTAATTTTGGACAGAAGTTGTTTCATATGTAGGTTATCTTATTAATCATTCTCTACTAAAGATTACACAACACATGAGGCATGGTATGGAAGAAAGTTTAGTATTTAACATTTAAAGGTGTTTAGAAGCGTTGCTTATTCACTCAGTCAACAAGCAAACAGAAACAAGTTTGATGACAAATTTGAAAAATGTATGTTTGTTGGATTGAGTGAAAGGAGCAAAGCCTACAAGATATATAATTCAAAGACCAAAAAGGTTGTGATAAGCCATGATGTTTGTTTTGATAAAGATGTAAGTTTTGAAGATCTAAAAGTCAAAGCGAATGAGATTCACATTTCTTCAATTAGTGAATAAGAATCAGAAGAAGACAATTCTTCTCATTCACTAAGAAATTCACCAATTTCTTCAACGAGTCCTCTAAGGCAAATGCGAAGTGTGCAAGAACTCTTAGATATTGTTGGTGCTGAAAGTATGAAGTCTTGGTCAAGGAATTGGGCAATGAAGTCCTGGTCAGGGGATTGAGCACGAAGTCTTGGTCAAGAGGATTGGGCATGAAGTCCTTTTCAAGAGGATTGAGCACGAAGACCTAGTCGGGGGGATTATGTGTGAAGTTCTGGTCGGGTAGACTGGGCAAAAACTTAGCGGATCAAGGACATCGGGCGGAAGTCCTAGGGACATACACTAGATAGAAGTCTAGACGAGTTAAAAAATAAATGTCTATTGGAAGTCCGGGAGATCAAAATTGGAGCTGAGCAAAAGACCAAATAGTTGTTTGGTAAAGGTAATCTCTCCCAAGTGGAGTAGGTGAGGACGCATTCCCTGTCGAGGGAACAATAGGTGTTGGTCCGACCTAGGGTTTCATGGAAAACCTAAAAGTCAAGACTGGATAGTTAGAGACTATAAAATAATATTTAATTTCATATATTTTTTGTGTTAACCATTTTTGTAGAAATTAAGTGTAGAAATGTTGATCCAAGCACCTAGATAGATCCACGCGCCTTATCACCTCAACGTGCAGCAAGCTGAGGTGGCTTCTTCTAATTGGCTCGCGTGCATCATATCCTGGCACCTCAAAGGGATTGAGGTGCATAAGATTAGATAGAGGCAACCGAGAAGAGCAGCATTTAGAGTTTGCCACGACTGCATCCCAGGAGTCTATAAGGGATAGAGGTGTCTGGACTTGGATAATTGGCGATGAACCCGGATCATATCAGCTCTGGTTCAGGTGTCTCAACGGCATAGAGGCACCTATATCATCCTTTATAAAAAGGGTTCAAGAAGAGCCTTCATAATCAATTCTAATCAAGCTTGAACACCCAAAAGCTTGCCATGCTACTCCGATTCCTGGCAGTACTATGCTACGATGCTACTCTGACACTCGCACTCTACATTAGATTTTCGTACTGTCGGTATAATTTATTTTATGCAAACTTGTAATCATTCTTTTGCACTTTCTTTGTACTTATCGAATTGCTAGTGAATTGCCCAATGAAAGTGATCGTTGATCGCGGGCCTTGGAGTAGGAGTAGCTACAGATTTTGAACCAAGTAAAAAAAACCATATTAGATTGTCTTGTTTCTATTTTTTATTTCTCTACATTTATTACTCTGAGATTTTATGAAAAAGTGAAAAAGTCACGCGTTATTCATGCTCCCCCCCCCCCCCCTTCAG
>JBBPFP011074979.1:0-12498 GCA_037974795.1 Kaempferia galanga | reverse complement strand
GGACTAATAATGGATTTGATTCTTATATAAGGGAGAGGTCTCCCTTGGATTAGGGCATGAGACATAACCCTCGTTCCCCATTGACGAAGGTTTTTTGGTGCAGTCACCCTATCTCCTCTGGAAGATCTTCCCTCTACTTCTTTCGTAAGATCCAGAGATCAAGAGGATGACACTACAGTAATGGCACTTCCGCTACAATCAGGTTCCATGTCATTGTTCATGTATTTAGTGTGTTATGCCATGCTTTATGTTGAAACTAGATCATGTTTAGGTTAATTGTTTTCTCTATTAGAATTCCATTTTGGTTTATGGAACTCACGTGGTCTAGGGATTATGAGAAAACCTATCATCTTCTTACAACATTAGGTTTGACTCTTTATCATATCTTCATCTATATCGAAATGAATTTTATTCTATTTATCATCGCTAACAAAATCTTTTTTTTATTTCACTCTCTCTAAATTAATATATGTTTTTGCCATAGTCTCACGTGGCCTAATTGAAATATTTCTTAGTTTTCTAAATGCATGTACATATCATTTTAAATACATCTCTCAGAGTTATTTCTCAATAGGGTGCAACTTTGAGTTTTTCTCTAATATTCTTATTTTCTTTTTTCATGTTCATCCTCGTATGTCTGTACATCCACCTTAAGATATTCATCTCTATGATTTTTATCTTCTACTCGTATGCATAATTCATAGTTCAATATTCAACTTTATATAATTTAGCTAGTTAATCATTATTTTGTAAAACTTTCTTTAAAGATTTAGAAATATATTATAGCCATAAAGAAGAGTTGACGTCCTCCTCAATTTCAATCATTTTTTGTTTTTGTCGTATGTGAAACATTTTTATCTACAGCTTCATTTTTTTTCTTGCAAACTGATTTTAGTAACTTAAAACTTTCACTTGCAATTAACTCATCACTCAACAAAATTAAAAGAAACTGCTTCCTTTCTGAAGTCTGTCAGAATACTCTGCAAGGTAATGAAATGGCATCGTGTATATGACACATGCACGACCATAAACAAGAGGAAGTCATAAGAAAATGATCCATATACAAGCATACCTTGTCGAACCCGAAATGCTCATTGATGTAGGTCGTCAACTTCCTTTGTTGCTCGACTGCACCTTTCCCTACCGGTTCGAATCTGGAGTCATGTCTGCTCGTGATCAATAATTGTGTGAGCAGTAGTGTTTGTCTCCAGAAGGCCTAATAGGCGACTGGTCTTGGAAGGGAGAGCTCAAAGTAAAGAGACTAGAGATCTCAAAGGGGAGAGCTTGGAGTAAAGAGATCATGACATTTGCTTGCCTAGAGTGGAAGTTGCTATCGCGAGGTATCAATGGATACTTATATACATCCGTGGAAGTTGCTATCGTGAGGTATCAATGGATACTTATATACATCCGCCAAAGTGTGTGTAACAACAAACTCAGTTAACTAAAATTTATCCGATTAAGTAGTATAACAGACAAACATAAATTAACTAACCAGGCAAGAAAATATACCTATCGACTTAAATATGAAAGAAGCTTATAGAAGTCATTTTCTTATATACAAAGTGTTACAAGGCAAAGCTCAACTAACATGGGCCTAATCATATGATCCTTGCAAAATCGGTTTTCGCCTTTTATGATCTTTGGGGCCTTTGGCTGTTGTGATTTGAAGATGAACATGGTATGTGCAAAGTTGTACAAGTCGAATGCTAACTCTCAAACATTATAAGCCATCCCAACCTCGAGAGTCGAAGCATGAGGAATGCTGATAGTGTACATCGGCCCCCTGCAGTTCCTCCTCAGGAGTTCGTATCCGAAGTTGATCGAAAGACGTTTTATCAAACTCGATCCGCTCTTGGCCCTCATGTGTGAGTGCCCAAGTATGAAGGCCATTCCTGCTTCTCTTGCGTTCATCAGATCTTGCAGCTCTTCTTCCGCTCCCTTTTCAATCATTGCGCTCTTTGGCAACACGAACCGCACTCGTTTCTTCCGTGGAATTGCAGAAGAATGCATCTTGTTGGACCCTGAAAAGCCTGGTGCTTCCTCAGATTCTATTTTCTCCTCACTGAACCTCAAACCTGTACTTACTACAGTCATTTTTTCATCGCCATTGTCGGTTCCCTCCGTGAGACTATTATGCTCATGCCTAGCGGATCGTATGAACTCCGCAATGCTGGATACTAGGTCCTTCTCAAACTCCAAGTCATCTTTGTGTACGTCGTGGTACCCGTACCTGACTATGACTCGGTAACTTCTAAATTCTTTAGGACCAACTCGACCGACAAGGAATCTTTCCTCCGGCCGGACATGTGGGATTGGGATCGACTTGATGCATAGGAAGACAAGAACCTGTGCCAGTTGAATTCAAATTCATTTTCCTACTAGAATTCAGAGCATTAGAAAAAAGTTTGTGAGGCTTACCTGGTGAAATGCTGGTAAGTTAGTGACAAAGTGTGTGAAAATGGCAGGAATTCCCGATGCAAGTTCGGTGTGAATCAAACCAATTCCTCGCACACGAACGAAGCCAAGGGAGGGGCCGAGGCTAAGCAACCAGTTGATGGGAACCTTGTTTTGAATGTCAAACTCATACTTTTTGACGGTGCCATAGTGCCACATGCACATAACCATCATGAGAACGGAGGCGAGAGCAATGGGAAACCATGCTCCCTCGAGAAACTTGATCAGGGAGGCTGAGAAGAATATCACTTCTATTGTTCCAAAGAAAACGAGAAAGCATATTGCAAAGAAAATGTTCTTCTGCCAGCACACGACGATTACTAGTGACATGAGGCAGGTAGTGACCAGCATAACGATAATGACTGCTAAACCTGTTGCAATGCAATGGTTAAAGATATCATGTTCTAGACAAGTTAATAATGGAGAAAGTCCACGACAAAATGTACCGAATCATCGGTTCACTAACAAAGGTTAAACAAAGTTATCTGAATTGGTTCTGAGTTGATTCGACAAAGATATCTGAAATTATTTCACACCCTTACAAAAGAAATGATAAAATGGAATTCATTCCAATTTCATTGGTATCAGTTGCGTTTATATCACCATCCATATAAGCAAATCAACCAATAGTCGGCCAACATCAGAGGGATGCCTACTTGATGCATGCCCAACATGTTAGAATAGTAATGAGTATTCACACTTCACATGATCGACATGCCCAACCATTCAAGCACTCTGATATCGATTACTCATGAATAAAGTTAAAGCTCGACATCTTTCAGGTTGCTAGAGAAGCTTTTAGGATTTCTAAGGCGATCTTAAAGCATTAAATATGAAGCCCCTAGTTAGTTTATCTAAAGGTCAGCTCTTCATCAAGTATTCTGGTATCGAGTTCCATTAGGCATATATTAGATATACTAGACTATGGAATCTCAGAGAAGGGCCTAGTGTACGTAATGGTAAAGTTGCTGCCATGTGACCTTGAGGTTATGAGTTTGAGTCGCGGAAATAGCCTGTTGTAAAATACAAGGTAAGGTTACGTACAATAGACCCAATATGATCCGACCTTTCACTGGGACCCCGCACTAGAGTGATTTTCATGCACCGGACTACCCTTATTATTTCAATGTTTCTATATATTTCAGAAAAATATTGATAACAATCTCTCCCCTAACAATATAAGGATCCATAGGTAGAGATTAAGGATGTTGTTAGATTGCACATGGTCAGTTGTACTTGAGATGGAAGAAACCGAAGCCTAACATGAACCATGAACAATTCCCCTTTGCTTAAATCACTTAAGATTGGATTCTGATATCCATTTTTGGTACTAAACTTAGAGATGTAGATTCAAACAATTAAACCTTTTGTTACCAAAATGATTCTTTTAGCTTGGCTTTGTTTGAGGCTTCCTGCTATTGTCGCTTCTGTTAGCCATGAGGTATAGAATCGATCGGGATGAGGCAAAACCATGAGGTATAAGTAAAGCGATGTCGAACATAAAGCATACGAGGTAAATGATAAACTGAATGGAAAGACTACAAAGCATAATTTTGAGGTCATATTTTTAGAGCACTGTACCTTGAGCATTTCCCAAATGCTTGGTGTCTCTGAAACCAATAGTCACCGCCAAGCACAATATCATCAAAATCCAATTGATCTCAGGAATGTATATTTGTCCATCTATTTTGGATGACGTATGTACTATCTTCACCCGTGGAAAACAACTCAAGGCAGAGCACTGCTTGATAATAGAGAAAGTGCCAGTGATAACGGACTGGCTTCCCACCACGGCAGCAAGAATTGCGATTACTAGAACAGGCCATCTCAGTCTCTCTAACAAGAGAATTTCTATATGTAAATACTTTGAAAATCCTCATAATTAAAGATCAAGAATTATCGGTAAAACACGATATGGAGAATTATTGATACCTGGTACAGACACGTAGAATCCAATCCGATGGTGATTTTCAATAACATGATGCTGAGATAAAAAGGCAGCTTGTCCCATGTATGCTAGGAGCAAAGATGGATAAACCACAAATGCAAAAGCAATCTACAGATAAATTCAGTTCACACGGAAACAATCAGTTCTCTAGAGATTGAACTGCGAGCCAACTACAAAGCATACATTTGACTCTTCCATAATCTTAAGTATAAATGAATGTAATATATCGACATCAATATCATATAAAATTTGTGGAAGGAAAAACCATTTGTAGAGTAAGAGTTGGGGGTCTTTACAAACAACAACAACCAAGTCTCATCCCACTAGATGTGGTCGGCAAATTCATTGAACATTTGTTTGAATTCAATGCTGACTGACAACCTAACATAACGCTCACCCTTTTTATCTAACTTGGGACCGGCATCAATGGTTCTTCACAAACAGTGTAATAAAATCATAGACAAAAGAAAATGCTTGTTTGTCAATGAATTTCCAGACACCTTAATTTCTGAAAGAAATTGATTCACTGAGGAGAATATGAGGGTTTGTGCCACTCATGACTTAGCCAAGCACAAGTATTCAGCATTGATGTGGATTTAAGGGTTGACACGGTTATTAACATAAAATTTTACAAGTGATAAATATGAGTTTCTAATGTGAACTCAGAATGTTAGAGCCGAACAAAGTACCATGTACATAGACTGCTAAATAGTATCGAAGTGTCTACAAAAGTTTTTCAAGTCAAAGACCTTATTAATCATCATTTGTTCACCGGTTAACTTCCCTTTAATGATCCTCGTTCAAATTGCTTGTTTGAAGAATGGAAAAAAATTCTTTGATCAAGCAAACCTACAAGGTATTTCAAAATATGTCATATTGGACAAAATACACTAACATTTAGGGTTTAAAATTATGATATTTAAATTTTATGTTGCTTAGATTTGTTTGTGAGTTTGTTAGAGTATAGGGTACCAAGTTTGCTAATAATAATTATGTGAATTGTTTGAAGGGTAAAAGGCCATTTGAGATCGTCTATGGGTTTATAGCTCATCGCTCAGTTCATTTGGTTTAATTGCCTACCACCTTCCACCCTTATGGATTTACAATAGCTTTTTTGAGTATAGTAGATAGACGCATACCGATAGTAGTAGAAAGTTTGGTACAAAGAAACAAAACCCTTACCAACATTGGGATGATGTTCCAAAACCTTGGTACAAAACAAACGAATAGTTGCAAACGTGAGAACTCATGTCAACACTCTTTGACAAGAACTTAGTCCAACTAAAACAATAAAGAGAAAAGATCTGTCGGGCAAATAGAAACATACACCAAAGAATAACTAAATACATCCATATGAAATATGACTATCATCTTACCTTTACAGATGACTGCGAAAAATGCCCCAAATCAGCGTACATTGCTTCCGAACCTGTAAAAACTATTCTTAAACTAAAATGGTTCAGAGTAAAGAAATAGATACGCGAATGATAGATACCTTCTACGAACCTGTTATGCATAAGAGAACACCACCTAATGACATCCAACCTCCTCTTCCGGTCTTCTTCAAGAACTTGAACATATAGTATGGAGAAAGGGCTCGATATATATGAGGATTCCAATGAACAACATTATAGGCACCAATGAGACCGATGCATAAAAGCCAAATTATGACAATCGGTGCAAACAAGAAACCCAATCGGTGAGTGCCAAAACGTTGCAGTGTGAATAAGCATAACAGAATAAAACATGCAAACGGAAGCTCAACATCTGTAACAATGAATCACAAAGGGAAGTAATTTTCATAAAAGCCACCAAGTCGATAATAAATATAAGAAGTACATTAATACAAAATCTCATAATCAACAAGACAAAATTATAAAGGACATGACAAGGAATACTAAAAAATGGCATATTTGCCAATAATTTTCAAGTTGCAACAAATTTGCACACATAGAGAAACTTCCATTCAAGAAATCTCCGAGTAACTAGATCCCTATAATTGGGTGTGGTAGGGAGCACGATGGAACCTTATTGTGATGGAAGAGGGGGATGCTATGAGGAAATTGGTCAACAAGTTAAGGGAAGGGAGGGTATGTTTTGGTTGTAAATTATTTTTTTTAATAATAGGTAGATGACCTTACTGTAGTTCGCCTACCAGGTAAATTTGAAGCACACCTTATGCACACTAAGAAGTCAACCTCTAGAATATTCGTTCATATTGGGATTTAAACCTTGATTTTCTTAGTTGTTCCTATGAGTGTTTTACCACTGCATCACACTCATGGAGACGTAAATTGTTTTTTTTTTTTTTATAATTACCATGGAGGTTGATGCAGATATAGTAGATGATTTTGCAATTGCATGTTGGCTTATCATTAACTTAATAATAGCATTATGGAAAGAAACCTAATGATAGACAATGTAATCTGGATCAAGAGCACAAAATAGGTTCATAGATTCAAATCTAGGACCAGAGCATATAACTGTAAAATCTTACAATTTAATTAAAATATTTTAGAACTTTATTTGTCAGTTATAAATAAATATACTCTATTTAATCAAACTTGTTGGATCATCAAGATCATACATAGGAATAAGGGTTGGATTGTAGGCTCATAATCATAACTTGATTTAAATCCTACTTGGAATTTAGATTGTTTTAAGTCATTTTGGATCGTATAATATCAGATCTAGATTACTATCTAGACTATTCGATAGTTTATAACAGTTTTGATAAATTTGAAAGTTTATGATGAATTTGCTAAAACGAACAAAGTATGCGTACCAACCATGAAATGAAACTTGTTCCCCAAATCCTTGCTTCCAGGAATATTTCACACAAACTAAGAGATACTCTATTATCCTATATAAACCAATTGGTAGAAATGGGATACAAAATTCAAAATCAAACTCATTGAGGAAAAGAAAGGCAAATGCAAATCAAAACAAAAAAAAAATACATAAAGGAAGAAACAGAATTAGAGTAAACAAATGCATTTTCATCTACAAGTCATAAGGAAGATGGAGGGTTAAATGGGATATAGCTATAAGCTAGAGGGTAATAAGAATGACATGGCATACGAAAAGACAAATTAAAGTGCAGCCCGATGCACGAAGCTCTTACCAATGTGGGATCCCAAAGAAGGGTCATACCACATTAAATTTATTGTATTCCTGCATTGCAAGAGGTTAGGTTATTTCACGACTCGAACCCGTGACCACAAGGTCACACGGCAAAAACATTATGGCTCCCCTTCTTAATACAGTAGTGTCACATGGGCACTATTAGGCTAGCAGCTCAATAATGACATAAATATTGAGTTATTAATACAAAACCATTTCAGTTTGTCCGCTACAATAATCCAAATAGTTTTGAGCTAGAACAACCCTCTTTTACAATGGAATTTTAGTCCAATATCAGACTACGAATAACACTCAAAACAACAATACCGTTGCAGGGAAATAAAGTGACAAAATGCAAAATAAAAAATAAAAAAAAAAAGAATAATTAGTAGCATTATATGGTACATCTTGCAAGCATTTATAACGGGATAGAAAAATTAATATAAATCCTCATAGTGACGAGACCTAAGGATAGAAGCAACCAAGATAATGAAACAAAATCGTTAAAACTATGAAACCAAACGAAAATCAGCATCTTAGAAAAATATAATGTCACCAGATCTTTATAACAATCACTGTGATACCAACAATTCTAAACAATAGTCCTTGAGCATATGATGCATATCCATTAGTTTGCAATTAGAGAATTTCCTTACATTTGTGATGCTCCCTTGACATTGAAAACTCAAGCCCTGAGATCGCCGAAAGGACTGCACCACATAATAAATTCAGAGCATAACTTGTCAATTAAGTATCCAAAGAGGCAACAATAAATCGTAGAAACAAAGCATTACCAGAGATTGCCGGAGTGAGGACACCATCGCCAATGACCATGCATGTCCCAAGCAAAGAAAGTAATAGTAAAATGCGCTGTGAGTTTTTGTGCTTCGCCAACAGCCTCTTCATCAATGATGAACTATATGTATCACCATCACATGGAGAAATGGAAACAGCATCATTAAGTAGGTGGAAGGGTTCATCCTTCTTTTTACAGGCCATCAATTCCTCATCAGCAACCTGCCCGTTTGGTGTGAATCCAATGCGACCATGGCGAACGAGAAGTGAGTAGAGGGCGAACGTGCCACCCTCGCCATTGTCATCAGCTCGGAGCACAATGACGACATACTTGAGAAGGGGGATAAGGGTGAGGGTCCAAAAAACAAAAGATAGCACACCATATATTTCACCATTGCTATCGGAGTGTTGGATATCATTGGCAAAGGTGTTCCTATATACATACAGAGGTGAAGTGCTAAGATCACCATAGACCACACCAAGGCTCTGGTAAGCAAGCATTAGCACTGAACTCCAAGTTTGTCTCTGCAATTCAAGTACCAAGTAAAGTTCCCTCTTTAAGCAACAACCACGATGAAAAACTTGCAAGATCGTAGCTTGGAGATGAAATGGAGCAAATTGAAAGCAGAATCAAAACAAATAAAAGAACCCTTTAGCTGAAGAACTCCCCCACCCCCAATCTGGAATCATATCCAAAACAGCAGTTTAAACACGAAAAAAGAGCCTCCACGCTCAATCAACCCCAAAAAGAAAACTGCAAAACCTAACTCCTCTAAGCCGAAACGGGATCAAGGTCCAAACTTTACTATCTACCGAGCAGTCAATCGCACCACTCACCTTGACAGGGTTGCTGAAGGATCCGGCCTCCAAATCCATAGCGCTGCCGCTGCGCCGTTGAACTCAGAATCACACACTCCACTAAGCGGGGTAATTTGACGCAGTGCAACAAAGGAGGAGCCGATAACCAAGATTCTCGGCGGCGGCGGCGGAAACTATGTCCAAGATACTTACAACTCCAAAGAACAACCGAAAGTAGCAGTTATTCTCTCGATGCTTCTGTACGCTGTCACTCTTGTGCTTCGCCACTACGCGTCCGGCTACAAAGAATCAAACTTTTTTGGCGTGCCACGACAAAAATGGCTTCTGCTAATCTCCGGACACAAGGCCAAGAGATACAGATGGTCCGTTGGTGGCCTACCAAGCTGCAAGAAAAAAGAAAGAGGCAGCCTGCAGAGATGAACAGTGTGGAAACACATAAAAATTCCAACTTTCTTCCAGATTTTTGGCAGGGATTAAAAATTAGATAGGTTCGTGTTCCTTTAATCGACAATTAGCGTATCAAAAATCCGTGCTTTGGTTGTGCGAAGAATTAACTATTAAGCTCAGATTTGCGGACCACAAAGCGTCAGCTCGATGTGTCAGCTCGTGGTTGGTGTGGAAAGCAAAGGAGACGCGTGCCCCAGATGCGAAGGCGATAGTGTTCGACGTTGAAAGTTAATTCTTTGTCTATTTAGAAGGTTGTTGGATCCTGAACCACTAAATCCATGGAATTCTTCGCGTTGACACCTTCATTGAAACAAGTTAACTTGCATACGACACTGAGGTTTTGCTTGTTTCGACTAAACTGTTCTTATTATTAATTCTAAATGGGTATCCAAAATAGGCTATCATTAGGATTTTAAATAAATCAAATCGAACTAAATTTTATATTGTTCAAGTTTTTTTTTTTTTTAAATAAGGTTATGCCAAGCTAATCTTAAAGATGCTGATAAGCTATTCATCTTGAATATCAATCTTTTTTCACGTTTAATGTATGTGCAACCCTGGCTATCAAGCTAGCTAACCAAAGCTAAAACAATACGGTAATAGCAATTTTATAGAAACTAGCAAGATCTCAAATCCTTTTTCAAGTTAATTAGTTCATCTTGTGCTATAGTAATAATGAAATGGTCCTTTTTTTATGCAATTCTAGTCAAATGAAAGGGACCAAAATGAAATTAGATGGAAGTGAAAGGACCCGAAATGTGTTAAATTTTATTCCCCACGTGAACATCCCTCATTATTGGTCCACGAAGAAAGATAAATCACATACCGAGCAACCTCCTATATAAAAAGATATTTAATCTTCAAGATAATAAAGCCCACGTAAAACAATCGTTAGCCAAAGAAGCAACTTTGCCGCCTAAGTTGATTACCAACTCGACTACACCTAGGACGATTGAAATGGGCTCAAGTTTGATTGTGAAATGATCCTGTTTTTAATATATGTATTTGTAGTCAAAGTGAAAGGGACTAAAATGCAATCGGATGTAGGTGAAAGGGACTGAAGTGAGAATATGTGGATAAAGATCATTAAAGTTGGCTAGATGGCAACCACACACATGTAACAATAAGAAGCCACTTGGAACCATCCAACCCCTTCAATTAATGATAGCAAACAAAACCTACCATTTTATAAAAATTTGTTTTCACTCAAAAATAAAAATAATTATTTTTTACACAAAAGGGTTTTTTTAATTTATCTTAGAAAAGATGCTAGATTAGGTATATTCTACCAAATTTATCCTTCTAATTTTATTCCAACTTAAAGTTTAAATAAATAGATGGCTAATAGGGACTTATTGGAGTTTATCTATATTTTTAAAATAGTCCAACAATTAAAAAAATAGTCATACAATAATTTCATCATCATTTGTCTTTAGTTTTTATGCAACTTTAAAATGATCATTTATGGCTTTGGCTCAAATTGTTTGCCTCTAAATGTTTAAATTGATCAAATAAATAAAAAAAATAACAACATTCTATAATATTTTAGCTAAATAGGTATATTAGTGTTACCATTACATTGGATTCTACTCGTCTTTTTATATGTGATCGAACAATTAAAAAATAATCATATAACACTATTTACAAATGATTACGTGATTATTTTGAGTCAAATTTTGAACTATCAGTTGAATCAATTCATAATTTTGACCTATCATAGCAGCCGAATCAATTCATAATTTTTAAAATAATTATATAATAGTTTTAGCATAAAGTGTTCTATGGTTAATTTTGACCTATTATATTTTAAAATTTATTTTTTTAATCGTTATATTTTAAGAGCTAAATTTATATTATGTGAGATTATTTTAATTTTAATTTTTTATACTTTAAAAAATTTATAACTTATCTAACCATTTTAGAAAATTTTATAATTTCTTATTTAAAAAATAATTAAAAGTTTTAATATAAGTTTTAAAAAATAATAAAATTTTAGTATTAACTTAACTTGTTGGTGACATTAATATTGTTTAGTCAATTTTAAAATTCTCTTTGTCCAACTACAAATTTAGAATTGAATTTCAACTACCATTATGATCATTATTATCATTATCAGAGATTTAAAGAATAATTTTGGCCTTTAAAATGTGATTTTAGTTAATTTTGTAGAATTTTCTTAAAATAGTTTTGAATACATAAAAAAAAATCCTTAATTTAATATAGTAGATTATAATTCCTTTTAAACATATATTTGAATATGGCATTCAGAAATAAGTCATCATTATTTCATACTTAATTAGTTAGTGGGTTTCCTACTGATAAATAAAGTAGTCTACTCCTTATTTAAACATATTTAATAAAAATAAATTAAACATTAAAAAACAGTTAATGGATTTTGGACAGATGACAGGCGTGTAGTATTATATTTCTCTTTATATATATTAGAGTCTGATGAATTATATTAGATTCGTCTCTATATCTAATTACCTAAATACCCATACTTAATTATTTAGTCAGATCTAAAAAAATCCTTTTATATCCTCCTTTATTCAAATGAGATATTAAATCCTTCCTCAAATTCAAAGAAAATTATCACCCCTAACCTCGTTAGTTGAATTACAAAAATTTAACAAGTGTGTTTATATAAAGAATATACGTAGTGTACATAACAGTATAGATACGTTCATGACATATTAATCATGAGCGATGGTTAATTATAATATAATAAAGACAAGTAAATGTTGATATATGATTGTAAACCTTATGATCATGTGTGAGAAGATAAATTAGAAAATTATACTTAATCAGTATGGGAGGATTTTTTTTTTTCGGCTTGATCAAGATTCGAACTCGTATCCTATTATCACAACTTTGCCCTATCGTAACTAATATAATCCTGCTCCAGGGCC
>JBBPFP011074445.1:361-12502 GCA_037974795.1 Kaempferia galanga | reverse complement strand
TGATAGTAAATACATCTAATTAAAAGCTAAACTTAATGTCTATTAAGGAAACGAAATGGTAAATGTATTTAACTCATTATTGCTAAAAAATAATAAAATCCTCCATTTCAATGAGACATAATACAGATGAATACATTAGTACTTGAATTTAACTAAGGAACATAATAGCACCAATCGAATCGGCGTGATAGTGTTTGTTTCAGTTTCTCTTTTCTAATCCTACTGAGTGAGAGAAGCACATAGAGGGGAGTCATAAAAGGAGAAGAGAGGATAAAATTTTTTTTTAATTCACATTCTTATGCAAATTTTTAATCACTTAGCCTTATTTTTTACCCATTCTCTTAAAATTATATGTATAAATATATTTAATATATTAAAAATAATGACTTCTAATTTTTAGAGAATGAAATCGTGCAAATCTTTTTATCAAGTGGGCCTTATTATTTTCCATTCTCTTAAAAAAAAATACATTAAAATATTAAAAATAATAGTCCCCAATAAAAACTGGGCTAGGCATAGGCCATTATATGCCTAAAGCCGTCCATGCTTTGCCCCACCATTGAGTCACAAAAGGTGAAATGCTCATCCCTAGCATCCGTACTCTTCCATCCCAGGATCAACATGAAGGAGATAAATCACGACTGAAGAAGTAGATGAATGAGGAGGGGGGAGTGTGAGTTATACGGGGTGAAGGGATTTATGCTCCTTCACTTTTGAAATTTAATCTCTCAATCTCAAATGATAAATCTCTACCCACTTACCTTGCTACAACATTGATTACGTTAGGGATTCGGTCCATTGTTGCCTTATTACTTAGGATCTTTTGCACGTATCCAATTTGTTTGGTAATAACCTTTCAATATAGCTTAATGATTCAGGTAGTAAAATTATGACTCGTTGCTTTCTTAAGATATCCAAGGGGTTTTAGCAAATCCTTTCCAATGCCTTTCGATTGGGTTTCATTGGGCTTACTTGTTTATCTTGACAATTTGCATACTGCAAATGCACTAAGAGTGTTGGCATTATTTTGTCCAAGATAATTATATTTTTCTATTATTTTCTCAAATAATAACTTTCATTCAGTTATACCATTTGCTATGCTTGGTCACTTTGATTATATCACAAAATATTTATCTCATTATAAAGACATTCATCTTTTTCACTCTTTATTTATAACATTTTTTTGGACATATTTTTATGAAAAAACAAAAACTCGAAATTAATTTCATTAACTAATAAAGTAAAAATGAAAATATATAATTTTATAACATATTTTCTCAATATTTTTTATTCACAATAAATACTATCCATAAATAATAGCCTTTAGGCGACAACAAAATATGCCACAAATATTAAGATTTTTGGTAATGAAAGAATTCTTCAGCAAATTGAATAACATATATTTTATTATTTTTAATTTATTTTTTATGACAACTATTAAGTGATGAAATTAGTTTATCATCCTTCGCGAGCATTTATTAATGACATCGTATTTTTTTAATTAAATAAATTCCACATAATGACAAAAAAATTATGATAAAAAATTTCACCTAAGTAAAATAATTAAGTCAACTTTTGAATATGACCAGAGATATTTTAAATTTTCAGTCAATAAATATTTTAAATAAATAGACACGATCTCGTTTTTTTTCTTATTATTTTTAAATCAAAAGAAAAGAAAGATAAGGAGTGTCGCTCTTTAATTGGCGTAATTATAAATTTATTAAAGAGGAGACTGACAGCTCTCTACCCCCTTCATCGTGACCCGTTAACGTTTCCTCTTTCGATTCGGTCCGCCGCCCGACTGATTCCCCCTTTCCCGTCGCCAGCGAAATCGAAGCGAGAGAAGGTATGAGCAGAGTTTCCGTTTTCTCTTCAACCCATCAGATTTTTGCGTCTCCGTAATCAAGAGTTTTCTTTTTAAAATCTCGTTTATCGCACAGATTAATCGTTTGTTCTGACTAGAAAACAAAAAACTGGACTTGGAGGTTGTTCTCGTCTATGCTTCATTCATACTGTTGTGTTATGTAGTCAACTTCTTCTTGATCGTTTTATTTGAAGGTTGTTCTCGTCTCCGATCACTATGCAATCTGAAGTTCCATCGCAGTGGCGTGAGAAAGCGTCCGGTTTTTTCTCTTCCTCAGGTACTTTTTTTTTTTTTCATTTTTTTGTTTTTGTTTCCCATAGCTTCACATTCTAAGATCAGGAGTAGGAGCGTGATTGTTCATCTGATGCCAGATTTTGGATATTCGTTTGTTGCAGGGGTGAGGCTTAAGCAAGCTGGGCAATCAGCTGGGAGTTTGGCCAAAAACGCAGGGGTGAACGTTGCGGATGTGGCAGGGAAAGTTGGGTCGTTGTTGAAGAATAGGTGGACTCTCATACAACACTCAGTCGAGCAGCAGAATTCAACTGCATCTGGAGAGAGCATTCAGCAGCGCTTCCGCTCTGCTGCTACTTCCACGGGAGAACTTCTGAGAAAGGGTATAGCAGAGACTAAAGAGAAGGCTGTAATTGGGAAGTTGAAGGTTGAAGAGGTAAAGCTCGAGGCCCCTGTAAGGTTGTGTAGGCATCAATACTTATCAAAAAGACTTACAATCCGCATCTGTGATTATGCTTGGTTAACCTTTTGATTGTCATTGGTACCAGACGAACTGATGCAATACTAATTTCTTTTGTTAGAACTTTAGTATGTGTAACAAGTAAAGAGGCCAAAGAGAAACTTTAGTCAATGTAATAAAGCATAAATTTTGAATGATTTGAATATTACTGCTAATATAGTTTTGTATAAAGCTCAATGGTTACAAATTATTAAAATACCTGTTTCCAAATAATTGAGATACAGGGCTTGATTATGATGTTGGATGGATTGAAAACTTACTGAAACACTATCCAATTTGATGGTCTACTGAACATTTTGAGAGTCAAGTTCCATAGTAGCTGGTCGAGGACACAATGGTTGCACATCAATGTTAGCAAGGCAACTTCGTCAACCCAATGCAACTCTTGTATTCTTGGAGCAATGCAGTGAGATTCCTGATCTATTGACCAAGTGTTTTAGCAACTCAATCTAGTTCTTGTTTAGATGTACCCACCCGACGATTCCTAACTATGAGTTCTCAACCAAGTGAACACCAACTCAATATTATGCTGCTATGGTGTAATCTTCAAAGAATCCAACTGTTCTTTGTTGAACTAGCTCCTTCTTTCCTGGACACATATTGATGCCAGATTGACTTGATTCTACTCCCTGGATCATTCTTTGTCCACACCGGCTATGTGTTGCTTTGTACACATTTCTTCATGTGCATATAAACATGTGCATGCTTGCTAATCTATGCAAATTTTGTGCTCTTGTTTGATTGTTTTTATTTTATTATTGTTTTATTATGATTATTCTTCATGTTCTTTGTACTTCTTGCGTCCATGGCATTTTGTTGGTGGTTTTGTTTCTAATACTGGCAGGAATATTGCATCTTATCAACTGGTAACACATCCATGCCTGTTCTCAGTACCAAAACTAGCTTCATTAAGGAAAGAATGAAAAAAATGTAGTGGCAGAAATAAAGGTGAAATTTGATATTGAAGGGGTAACAATCTCACTTTTCGAAGTTGAATTGAGGATTATTTACATCAGAAGTTGCAACAACCTTTTTTATTGTAATTTAAGTTCGAAGTCAATGGTAGATTGGTGTCTTATGGATTGGCAACCGCAGCAGTTGTCTGTGGCGGCTCGTAAGATTATCTTTAACATCAGAAGGAGAAGTCCATGAAGGAATATTATCTAGGGCCACTAAACATATTATGTCTGCTAAATTACTTGTTGGCTAATGGTGGTGAACTCAAGAATTATATTTGAGTGCTGTATACTTAATATTTGACGAAGTCAAAGTTGACAATGAAGGAAGAATGAAATCTCTGAAAAAAGGGAAACAACATGAGATCTGACATAATTTTCGAGAGGCAAAAGGGTGACATGCCAAGTGATTTTACATAGTCAAGGAGGACCATGACAGTAGGAAGAGACACAAGGCGAGCTTGGTTAATATACACTTTCAATAAAAAAAGAAGATAGCTACTTCACAGAAATGCTTGTTTGTTAAGCTAGTTAGTATTGATTGATACTGAGTGATATGGTTAGTGGGAACTTGCATATAGAGCAGTGGGTTGTCAAAATGGCACTTCTTAATGATAATTTGAAGAGAACATTATATGATGCAATTCAATCTACTAAGGTCATGACAAAGAAAACCTAGTTGAGCAAAAGTTTGCATAATCTGAAACAAAGATTAAGATATTGGTATATGAAGTTTGATGAATTCCTAAATACAACAAGGTTATGAAATTCCAAGTGGACCAAAATATCATGTTAATATTTTGATAATTGTTGTATTATACTCCTCTTCTATATGTGTAACATTTAGAGCAATTGTCAAATGAGTTTGTAATGGGTTTGGGAGGCAACAATGCAGATTGTCATGCTAAGAATTATTTTTGACAGGATTGTAAGAAATTTAAAATTATCATAGGTACCATATACTAAATACTAATATATATAGAAAGTGTTAAAAGTGTCGGAAATCATGTTTGAAGGTCAGTTACAACACCTTTAGCTGGTCACTTGGATTGTGAAAGGATGGAACGTTTAGGTTAGATGATGCGGGTGACGCCATGGTGTGAGCGCCTTCTGCTTCAAGGGTTTGGTAATCTAATGTGCTCCATGATATGTACCATACTAGACATAACAACTGCTGTGAGTTGTATATAGGTACACAAAACATTTAGTAAAGCAATATCAGAAGGTGTTGAAGTGATTTTTTTGCTATTTGAGTGGTGCCACATTGCCCATTGAGTAATATAAGATGGCATGACTTTATTGATGCAAATGTGGGTGGACACACATACTGAGAGTATCGCACATTGCGTTTACACTTTAGGTATGACTGCCAGCTATCAATTTTATAAGATAGCTGTAGAACTGAGGGATCTATAGAGCCTAAGTTTGTCTCCATGGTTAGTATTGAGGCACCACTAAAAAATTGATGCTACATGAGCAAATTTGAGAGCCAGATGACTTTGCTAATGATCCGAGTGCAGAATTATTATAGATATTAAGCCTAATTGATGTGCTATGCAACATGATGGCTACCATGGTCGAGGAGGCCATGCTTGGAGGTTAACTCTCTGGGTTGCAATGTCTGCATACACTTGAGGGTCCAAATCCCCAACTGGAAGTGATTTCTGCAGTTATGGAGATGGTAGATAGCCTGCTTGATTCATTGATCCAACCATGTGTTTCACCAACTTGGTGTTTCACTGACTTTTTTAATGACTTGGTGTTTTGTAGACCAAATTGACTCACCCTAGTGATTCTGTGTTAGATGTTTCTGGCTTTATCTTTTTTGGCCCTGGACTTACAATAGCCCTGAACCAGTCTCATAGTGATCTGGCCAACATGAAAGATATGCATGCTTTTTATTCCTTGCTCTCTAAAAGGAGTAACCCATCTCATGCATAGGTTGTGAATATGTGACAAAAGCATACTGGCGGCATACCAAATGCTGGATATGATGTATATTTGATGGTAACATAATAGAAATATCTTTGAGTGGTTGGGGACCTAAGCAAGCTTTGCCAAAACCACATAAATCCATCATGTTTGTTAAGTTTTCCTCTTATTTTTATGTTTTTTTTAATTTTTAATTTTCATGTTATTTGTATGTCTTGCTTCCATGTATTTTAAGTGGTTTTATTTTTGACAATTGTTGTTAGAGAAGTATCTTATTCCTAATGATTGCTAAGCAAAGCTATACTAGGTCCAACCAAGGAGTGTGAACTTTGACATTTGTTTCTTTCCACAGTGATACATACAGTTAGTTGGATTTTTTTTTTTAATCATTTTAACTGTCCTTATCTTCCCTCCACCAATTTATTAGCTCTTCTGCAATTTATTAGCTCAATTAGACTCTGAACCTAGTCTGAGTTCATAAATTTTGCATTTGCCATATTTTCAGGCAGCTAAGAAGACTACAGGCCATAGTAAGAACATTTTAAACAACATTGAACGCTGGCAAAAGGTATGCCATATTGGCAATATTAAAGGGCTTCTGACATTTGACTGCATTCTTAATGCTCCTATTTCATTTGCAGGGAGTTGCAAGTACTGATGGTGAGTTTTGCAATCTTGTGGATTAAATGCTTGTTTATAACACTCTCTACATTACCAGCTACATCTTATGGTAGTGCATCATGGCATAGATTTTGATCATATGTAATAGAATCTATAGACTATAGTTAGAAACGTATGATTTTATTCATTTGAATATACTAATGATATTGCCTTGCATAAAGTTTAATGGAGGGATAAGATTCAGCCATCCGACCTCAAATTGTTGTGAGTTGGGACCAAGATGGATGATGATGATGATATCAATCTTTAGGTTTAACGTCTCATTGTTATTTTCCTGAAACATTCAATCAATTTTAATTTGTTTTTGCATATGTTAATTACTTGTTCATCATTTGGATCTTGATATATTTGTCCATTTTAGATGTTGCCTCACATTTAAAATGAATAAATATTGTTTTTGAAATGAGAGTCCAAATCAATTCACTATTGAAATCACCCTAGATGGTAACTATGATAGTCTATGTTTCTCTGTTTTATATGGTTTTAGTTGTTATACTATTTATGAACAAAGGTCACGTAATCAAGAACATTTTCTGGATCTTCTTTTTTGTCCTCTACAGTTTCCAATCGAGAAATTAAAAAACAATGAATTCCATGCTCAAGATAACTTGATAGAGTAGTTATGAATGGATTTATGGCTTTATTAATTATCAGTACATGCAAGCTCTCTATCAGGATTGTACTTCATAGTGAATCTTTATTTATTTAGGTTGTATGTTTGTTTATGCTATATCTTTCTATGGTCTAGCCCAGGTTTTAATTTATGACACCAATGAACTTTCAGTGTTTGGGGTTCCACTTGAAGTAACTGTGCAAAGACAACAGTCATCAAAGCCAGTTCCTTGTATATTAGTTAGATGTGCAGAATCTCTCATTACATCAGGTGGATTCAGATGTCTATACTGGAAAGTTTTCTATTTTCCCAGATATCGATGAACTTATATTTCCATCTATTTCACTAGGATTAAACTCAGAGTACTTGTTTAAAACTGAAGGAGATAGGAAAGTTGTCCGCCAATTAATTACACTTTACAACCAAGGTGCACCCTTGAAACTTCTCTTTGATGTTTACCAGTTGAAAAAGTGATTCTTGATTTCATGTTGGGATTGAATGTTGCAGACTGGAATGCATCTTTACCAGAGGCTACAAGGCCAGTTGATGTGGCTGCTTTAATCAAGTGCTATCTTGCCAGCCTCCCGGAGCCACCTGCTACATTTGCTTTATATCAGGAAATTAGAGATGCAAGGAATGACATTCGTGAGCTCAGAGATGTTTTGAAGAAACTTCCAAATGCAAATTACATGACACTAGAATTTACAACTTCTTTGCTGCTCCAAGTTAGCCAGAAGTCATTGGTTAACAAGGTAGTGTTCCCTTGACATCTAGGTTTCATGTTGGATGGTTTCTGTAAGATACCTTTTTGTTATGAGAACTGCTTAATAAAAGTCACATATTGCTATTTTTTCTACAAATAAGTGTGTTGCACTTTCTAGGGTGTTGATCTTGGCGGTAATCTAAGATTTGAGAAGTTTATTTTGTTTCAAAAACTTTGTATGAGAATCATGACTTTAGTTGCGGACAACCTAACATTGATAGGTTTAGGAGAAAAAAATGGTATACGGTGTTAACGTTGGTGGTAATCTAAGATTTGAGAAGTATAATTTTTTTTTGCAAAAACTTTGTATAAGATTCAAAATTTAGTTGTGAATCTAAAATTAATAATTTTTGGAGATAAAATTTACATATAAGAAGCTAACATGCTATGAGTTAATCCATTTTGCTTTTGAAGTTATTTCATTATTTACTATTTTGATTTTTGAAACAAATCTTAGTTTAGTCAATGAAGTTACGTGCTATTACAGTAGTCTGTCATAACTATTTAGCTGACACTGGAGACCATAATTGAAGCACATGATACAGTCCAATATATTTTTGAAGTTTTCCTGTTTAGCATTGGATGGTATTTTAACCCTACTTTATTTCAAAAGGGATTTTGATTTGCAAAAGAAATGAACATAGTTACTACTCTTGTTTGAGTTGCTACTTGCTTTCTTGATTCATTAGCTCATTTTCATTAGTTTTGTATCTGATATTGTGATGTGAACCATTCTAAACCTTTTAGTTATCCACAAGTTATTTTACAGATATTAGTTGAGTTGGCTTAAAGTGTTAATTGATATTTCCTTCTTTAAAAAAAAAATTAATAAATTTAGTGACAAAAATGAAATGTATCTTATTAGTAGGTGTATCTACTTGATGTGAAAATGTATAGCATCTGTTGTTGTCAGTGGATTATCCATTGAGGTTAATATGTTATGTCTTTGTAATACAAATATGGTTATGATAAAAGACGTTTATTTGCCACATAGTTAAAATATCTCAACCTATATAACTATTAGACATTGTTTGGGTCTTGAAGATGATCCTCCTAGAGGAGGGGGTAAATACTACAGTGCACCCAAATCAATTCGTATCTCATACAAATATATATTAATAGTGCTAGTAGTGTGAGGGCTTGTGTGTATATTCAATTTGTGTCGAGTATCACAAAGGAAATAAAATATAAATAAACACAACACTAGTACTCAATTTAACATAAAAGGTGAATCCAAATGTTGGCCATTTCTTCTCAAGGAGGTCTAAATGCTGAGATTCAAAATGTAGGATCATGAAAGCCTTGACTAAAGGGGTTGAATAAACTGCCCTAAATTCTCACAAAAACTACTACAAACATCCATTGTGCATGTGCCTTAGGGCAATGCTACAAGAATTTGACCGAAGAGCCATCTGGTGAGGCTTTTTGAACCTGTTGAACCTTAAAGTAATATTATAAATATGATTTATGTTTTTATAGCTAACTATTTATATACATCCAGAACAAATAGGATTTATGACATTATTTTAAAGGGATAATTGTTAAATCTAGTATGAATTTTTGATGTTTTAACTAGTTCATGCTAAAATTTATCCAAAAATCATCATAATAGACATCAAATTTAATTGATTCGATTTTGTAATATGAATTCGCTTAAAATATTAATAAAACTATATCTTAATTATTTAGCATATAAGTTAAATTAAATTGACTTAGTATTTCCTTTATTTGTGAGAAAAATATAGCCTCAAATTTGTTTATTTATTTTTAAAGAAAATGAAAAGCCAGTTAATTTGTGTTAAGGTATCAGGTTAATGACCAATCATTGCATTAGTCGAACATAACTGCAAATTTAATTTAAACATACATCTCTTAACAGATTTTCCAAATATATATATATATATATATATTCTGGGTTTTCATCTTTCTGGGTTTCTATTCCAAACTGGACCAGACTTGACTTCAGTTTTGTAGACACTGCCGTAGTGTAGCCTGTCTTAAGATCCTTCATATAATTGAACTAATTTATGTCATTTTTTTCTATTTGAGCCTTAATAACTGTCTTTTCACTCTTAGAAAATCTTGGCTTCCTCCCTGAAGCTAGTTGCGATGTATTGTTGAATTAATTGGCCACAGTATTTGCTGGTTCCAATGTGGCAACTAGAAGTTATTCTCTCATGTTATCTTGTTTCTTTGTCCTTTATTATGCATCTTTTTCTCATTAAGGCATGTTTGGTGTCTATGATATGCCTACTTTCATATTTATTTTTTTATTATCATTTCAAAATTATCTTTAAAGCCCTAGGATGGAAGTTATCCTGATGTAACTAAAATTGATTTTGATTTTAATTAAAATTGGGCAAGATAAGTTGAACCCATAGTATTGACCCATAAAGTGTTATGAAATCATAGACCAAGGTATCTCTCATTGGGATGTGATGGATGACTATGTAGATCTAAAACTTTAACAATTTTTAAGTGGTTCTTTAGGATTTCACATGTATAGCAGCTAGGTCTCTTCTTCCCTCTCATATGTTGTGTGCTCAACCATACAAGGTCGTCAAAGGAGAGGAGAAAAACCAAACCCTAGAAAACAAGATGCACTTTTGTTTTTGCAACTTCTATCTTGTTCTACATCCTAGATGGTGATCGTAGGTAGAGAAATTTTCTTGTACATATCCTTGTTGAGGTTTTAATCATTAACCAAACTACTTAATGCAGATGGACGCTCATAGCCTGTCAGTGGAGCTCGCACCTGTGATTTTGCATCAAAAAGGTGATACAAGAGCAGATATCTACAATCATTTCTTCTATACATCTAAAGATCCTTCGGCAACCATGGAGCAGGCTTGGAACAAGAACACATTGGTTGACTATTTGGGTAAGTTTTGGAACTCTACTTGCATGAACAAACTCTGGGGTGTAGGAGATTACCGGTGTTTTATTCCAACAATATATCACCTGCAACTCTAGGAACTATTTGTCAAGAAGAACCTTAACTTTAAGCTGAGGCAATTGGGGCAAAATGGCTTCGGCATTGCTTCTCGATCAAAATGCATGTTGCTAATCATTTTCTTGTAGACTGACTGGATTTCCTAAAATGTGCTTTGATAATGATTTCTCAATCAAAGTTTTGTCCACATACGTTATTTATTTAGAATAGGAGCTTTGGCACAACGATAAAGTTGTTGCTGTGTGACATAGAGATCACGGGTTCGAGTCTCAAAAACAACCTCTTGCAAAGCAAAGTAAGGCTACCTACAAAAGATCCTTCCCCGGAACTTGCATTGGTGGGAGTTTTGTGTATTGGGATGCTTTTTTTTATTTAGAATGGTCTCTTAACTTTACAGAGCTAAATGCACTCGCACCACCATACCCTCTACCACTTTATGTTATTGCTTCCCTTTACAGAGCTAAATGCTTTTTTTTATTGTTTGTATTTTTCTCTTATATTCTCGCTCTGTCGTCTTTTCCCTTTGTAACAGATGAGGATGACAATGATGATGTGTCTTCACAAATCCCTTTGGATGATGTTTTGCCACCTGATTATGGTGCTATTGAAGTGATTCAGTGCCTCATTGAACATCACAATGCTATATTCACTGATGCAAATGAGACAACATGGAGATGATTCTGTTTGAACACTCAAATAACATAATGAGATTTTTGCCACATGTTAAATCTAGCGTTCTCTTTCAGATTAATGGTTGGAAATATTAGTCTGGGTATAGAATTACAAAAAGGGTTGGAGTATGTTTTAGATTTACACAAAGCCTTAATACAGTCCAGCTGAAACCTGGGAGAATCCAGAAAAGATTCAGTTCTGTCTTCATGGATTATAGATCGTATTTCTATAGACACTGTACAGTCGTTCACAATTTTTTCTTTCTCCAGAGTTTGATAGAGAATAATGTCAACGGTTGTGGTAATGTTGAACGAAATAATGTGAACAACTATATGTTAATCAGGTTCACCAAAGCTTCAACTTTGCCTCTTTTTTTTCTTTGAAACACAATTATCCTTTTGCCTGTACTGTTTGGTTAGAAAAACAGATGTAGTTATTTCATCTTTTTTATGAACTATATATATAAAAGAAATTTCTATTTAAAAGAATTATGTAATTATTCATGTATCTAAGAACGATTTTCTTGAATACAATTTTCTTTATAGTAGTTCAATAAATTCTGTTCTAATTATAGCCTTGATAATGTATAGGCTTCTTAATATGTCTTTAACATTTTCTTTTACATTTTTTATTTAAAATATATGTTTTAAAGTATATTTTATTTTCTTCTACCTATTTCTGTTAATCAATGAGATTTTATTGTCACGCAACATTGAAGTTAATGACTAATTCTTTTGTCTGAAAATTTTGTCAGATATGTTTTAGACAATTACGTGATTTTGTTTTCCTATTTGGCCTAGTTTTTGTAATATTTATAAATTGCACCAGATAAACTACTTCATCCAATCAAATATAGAATACTTGTTAGGTTCATAAGTAGGGACTTTGATATGCTGCATATCAAAGATTTTTCTTTTCTTTTTTTTTTTAAATCTTAGGATTAAAAATTTAAG